>JBAMJV010006837.1:0-87885 GCA_037951105.1 Echinarachnius parma | reverse complement strand
CCCCCCACCACTCACTCGTGCAACTTGACCAGTGGTCTCGGTGACCACCCCCCTCTCTCCACCACTTACTCGTTAAGCTTGACCAGTCGTCTAGGTGACCACCCCCTCCACCACTCACTCGTGCAACTTGACCAGTGGTATAGGTGACCACCCCCCTCCAACTCTCCTCCAATCACTCGTGCAACTTGACCAGTGTTCTAGGTGACCACCCCCGGCCGCCTCTCCACCACTTACTCGTGAACCTTGACCAGTGGTCTCGGTGACAACCCCCCTGTCTCCACCACTTACTCGTGAACCTTTACCAGTGGTATTGGTGACCACCCCCTCCCCCTCTTCTCCACTCACTCGTGCAACTTGACCAGAGGTCTTGGTGACCCCCCCCCCCCCCTCACTCGTGCAACTTGACAGTTGTCTAGGTGACCACCCCCCTCTCCCACACTCACTCGTGCAACTTATCCAGTGGTCTCGTTGACCACCCCCTCCCCCACTCACTTATGCAACCTGACCAGTAGCTTAGGTGACCACAACCCCTCTCCCCCAATCATCGTGCTACTTGACCAGTAGTCAAGGTGACCACCTCCCTCTTCCCCACTCATTCGTGTAACTTGACCAGTGGTCTAGCTGACCACCCCCTCTCCCCACTCACTCGTGCGGCTTTACCAGTGGTATAGGTGACCACCGCCCCCCCCCCCCCCTCTCTCCCTCGCTCACTCGTACAACTTGACCAGTGGTCTAGCTGATCACCCCCTTCTCCCCCACTCACTCGTGCAACTTAAGTGGTATATGTGACCACCACCTCCTTCTCCCTCACTCACTCGTGCAACTTGACCAGTGGTATAGGTAACCAGCCCTACCCCCTGCCCTCTGCCTCACTCACTCTTCTTAATTTGACCAGTGGTGTTGGTGACCACCTCCCTCTCCCCCTCTACTCGTGCAACTTGACCAGTGGTCTTGGTGACCACCACCCTTCCTTCCCCCACTCACTCGTACAACCTGTGGTATAGGTGACCACCCCAGCCACCTCTCTTGATAATGAAAATGTACATTGTAATTATTTATAAATAATGACATGAATAACAAAATCCAGAGTTTCGTTTCCCTCAAGTTATCAGCAACTATAATGCGGAACAAGTGAATGAGTTTGATGTCGCTATGCCATTGCGATCCGTGAAGAGGTCGACGATTCGAGTCTCGCCGGAGCCAAACTTTATTTTCTTATGTTTGTTATTTTATGTTTACGTACGATTGTTTTTGACACTCAATTGTTCTGTAATTTCATTTCAGATGGGTCGACCCCGGAGTGCATACATGACTGCAGTCATCTATCTCACTGCTGTGTATCTCCAAGGTAATTATCACCTTCCTATTAAATGGATCTAGTAACTTTGTTGACATGTGCAAAAAGTACTGAATGGTTGATACAATGTGCATTGTTGTGATCTGGTATGCTCACTGAGTACTGTGTGAAGATGTCACGTTAAATGGATGCTATATGGCCGAGTAATGAGCGAAAATGCAACGCGATATTCATTAACTCATTGCACTGACTTTGTACACGATCATTAATATATCCAGTGGATAGTTAAAAACTGCTTCAACCGTTAATATCTTGTAAACGAATTTGAAATTTGAAAAACCTGAACATGTTTCATGCTTCTATTGTTGTTACGAATACAACAAGGTATGAGAGAACCGCTAGAGTTATCGTGCACAGCTACACTTCTACCCACACTCTTCGGTCACAAAACCAACATCTCCTTCAGATTCCAAGATTAAACACACAGCACTTCGGAAACCGATAATTCAGCGTATTACTGCACCCAATCTCTGGAACAATCTACCACATCACATTCTATCTATCATCTCGTTGGACCCTTATAAAATTGCATTGGAAACCCATGTTATCTCTAGTAGACAATTTGAGTGATTTGTTATTAGGCTTTTGTTTTAATTAATTACGCTGTAGTTAATGCCAATTGGTATGTCATCTTAGAAAAAGATAATTATGTTAAAGGGACTTAGTAACATTGTCCAAAGCCTCAAAATAAAATTTTCATTCTAGCGGTTCCCTCATACCTTGTTTTATTCGTATTAACAATAAAATGATGGGACAGGTTTCGGTTTTTCAAATTTCCCTTTCGTTACAAAGATATGTACGATCGAAGTATTTAGATAAGAAAAACTCTCCCGGAGTTTTTCATACCATGTACAAAGTGAATGCAGTGAGTTAGTGAATATCACTTTGCATTTTTGCTCATAACTTGGCCATGCAATGTCCATTTGACTTGAAATTTTCACACAATACCCTGTGGACATATGAGATAACAACAATATACATTGTATCGACCATTTATCACTTTTTGCACATGTCAACAAAGTTACTAGATCCCTTTAACGTGTAATTGTAAATGATTTAAAGGGTACCACCACCCACAAATAATAGTCTTATAAATAAAAGGTAACATCTTTAGTATTCCATTCCATCAAAAATATGTTTCCAGAAAAAAAATATATATACATGTAATTGGAAAACGCATCACCATTCTAAAGCATGCGTTCAAGAGTCTGCACGTACGAGACTACTTTGTCCAGAGCGAACGAATCACCCAGGATTATATTGTCTCTAAACGTACGCGTGAATAGCATTGGCGCACCTGCAAATGTTTGGCTCGTACGGAACCAGGAAATAGTAGTGGTTCCGTATTAAATGTTGGACATTAATTGCTTTGTTTATGAATTACACAACCCTTTGCAAAATGTTGGGTATCTATTTTGAAATCATAAAATGGTCCCAAAACATACAATCATGTGTTGTTCTCTGCCTGGTGGTCCCTTTTAAGATGCATGTAAGTTTATTATGTATAGTTGTGTAAAGCGCCTAGAGATAATTTCATATTAGGCGCTATATAAATCGAACATATTATTATAATACGTTGACAAATCCGAAAAAGTTAAATAACATATATCTTTCTAACGAAAGAGGTAGTCAGCATGTTTGTAAAATCGAAACCCGTTTCATGCTGCTATTTTTAATACGAATACAACGAGGTACTAGTTCAGAACCGCTAGTGTTTTAAGTAAGTTGTTTGGATATGGACAATGTTACTAGATCAGTTTAATAACGCTTTAAACACAATGAACATCTTTACAAAATAATTTATGATATATATTGTTGACTCCTTTTTTTTTCGGCCCACAGTGGGAAGCCTGAACATACGAATCGCCAATGCCGACTCTGCTTCACCTGAAACCCTCGCTGGATCAAAGAACCCTTGTAAACCGATTCGCGGACCAGACGGCAAAATGATCGACCTCGTCCCAAGCCCAGCGCTGGGAAACATTCCTAAGATCCCGGGATTTGAAAATCAACTGGTTTGTCGACTTCCAGGTGATTTTATATGACATGTTTTCAGAACTATAAGTCAATAGTTTTAAGCCAAATGTCACCGTCGCCGATATTTGCAATACAATTCAGTAGAGTCAATTTCAAGGCATTTTCGTCAAATCTTTACAGATAAGTTATGATAATTATGTCATATTGGTGGGGACATTAAACTTAAAAGTAGTAATTGAAATAGACCAGGACCCACATTCATAAAATCCCACTAGCTTAGTTCCATACTAAGCGTATTTCAAGTGATACAGTTTAATGAGCAAGAACCATTTTTCCTGGTCCTGAACTTGGGTTAGCTGGGTAAGCTTTAGGTACCCACTAAATTTACCCTAGTTAGCAACTTAGCATATCTTGTGTTTATTTCTTACCACGCCATTCAAAATAGAATTAGCATGCCACTAAGCTAGCGAGGTTTTATGAATATGGGCCGTTCTCGTTATGAACGTGTTCAACATGTATTCATATTATTTGGATTAAGATTGTTCCTAGCAAACTGATAACTTACACCGGGATAACCCAACAAATATGTAAGGTTTTGTCGGTATGCATGTATTAGATGCCAAGTAAATCCTAGTTGACAACCAAATTAGTCTCTCGTTGCAGACTTTGTGTACAAAACAAATAGGGAGCTGTCCACAAACTTATTCGAGTGCGTTTCCGATCTGAGTCCCCTATAGAAGTAAATATACATTATAAAAGAGCAATAGTTTTCTTGTTTCTTGTGCTCTAACTTTCAGTGATTATTGCTACGAATCCCTTATGAGTATATGAAAGCAGCAATTCGCTTGGGTTTCATTGTGCTCTAAGTAAGTGTGGTTTCATGCATAATGGGCCCATCTGGACAAAATAAATTTGGATACTGTGAGTAAAATTGTGTATCCCATCTATTCCAAATTCAGAGAAAGTTGCAGAGCGAGCTACAACCACTGATACACTGTATACTGGGGCGCAGCTTCATTCGACGCCGACAACCAAGGAGACATCAACATTGGTTTCTGACTCGCCGTCCGACCCGACCTCGACGCCGACAACCACGGAAACATCAACATATGTTTCTGCCTCGCCCTCCGACCCGACCTCGGGAACAACGACGGGTATTCCTACGAGTCCTGAGTCTACTCATCCGACTTCGACATCGCCGATGACAACGTTACCAGCGTCCCAAGAGATACGTCATGTTGGTAAGCCAACAGATTATATTACTGTTAGATAAATATTGCTCCATTTAAGCAGTAATGAGTGTGAAATAAAATAATGTGTTGATCACCAGCAAAATATGAAGGATCCGCAAGCAAGATTTAAATAGTGATTAGGTTATTCGTTATCAGGTTGAGCTGATTTGGGGGTCAGACAGTTTTGTTGGTTTAATTTATTTTCCCATTATGCTTTGTAAAAAAAACACACTAAGCACTGATTACAGGATTATGTCAAACAAGCCGGACAGGGCTGAGAGACTCGCTCGCCGTGGACAAGGGGGATGCTTGAATGATCTTGGGTCTGCCTTCACACTAAAAAAAAAACAGGTTCAAATTTGCACTCTTAAAGCCAAATGACAGTTGTGGGAAAGTTACCGAAAGCATCTTTATTGGCAAAACGAATTGATCAATATTGTTAAATGAGTATTAAAAAAAGTGCTTGTGTGGTAAAATCCGAACCTTAGTATCGTTAAATGCAGAAATATCGGAAGAAATATAATGGCCGCCCGTGAAACTTGGTAGTTTTTTCTGTTTTTTAGCTGAAATAGTCAAATTCTGTTTGAAATATGAAATTCAGGATGTTTATATACCCTGAGTGAGGGTATCCTAATCTACCTTTAATGAAAATTTGAGCGTCAGAAATCATGTTTAAATATGATTTTTTAATTAATTAAAACATGAACAGATGACAGCACTTAAATGGATCCCGGTATTTTTGTAAAACTGCTTCAGCCATCTTCAAAATCTGTGTTGCTTATTTCGAAATGGTTTGCATAGTCCAAATATAGCAAATGATATACCATTTTAAAGGTTATGACGTCTACTGTAATGTCATGTGAAAATCGGCAAAATAATTTTTCCTGACATATTGGTCGCTTCGTGGTGTAAGGTCATATATAATACAGGAAGATGAGGAGGATGATACAACACATGGGAACATGACAATTATTAGCTGTGGACATATCGTGGTATATTGGGTCTGGCGTTCATCTTTAAATACGAGGGTCGTGGGTTTGATTCCTAGCTGCGGCACGTATGTCCTTCACCAAAACACTTTATCCACATTTGCTGCTCTCAACCCATGTGTAGTAAATTAGTACTTGGCAGGTATGTATTCCTTGAAATGCTTGAGCGCTTGAATAAGGCTGCTCGGCTAAAGCCAAGGTAGCAATGTTCCAAGCGTTTTAAATTCATAATCATTATTGGTATTATTACTTCTTTTTAATTTTAGAGGAAGCTACAGAGCAAACTACAAGCTCAACCACCAAACCATCGACTGGAGTGCCTCGCACGACCCCGATAAACACGACGACATCGACATCAGCTTCTGCCTCGTCGTCGGATCCGACTTCGATGCCGACAACCACGGAGATGCCAACATCCGTTTCCACAACCACGGAGATGCCAACATCCGTTTCCGCCTCGCCGGCCGATCAGACCTCGACGGCGGCAATCACGAAGACGTCGACATCAGCTTCTCCCTCGTCGTCCGACCCGACTTCGGGAACAACGACGGATATTCTCTCGAGTCCTGATTCTACTTCTCCGACTACGACGTTGCCAACGACAACGCGGCCTTGGTCACAACAGATACGTCCTTTGGGTAAGACAACATAAAGCAATTGCAGTGTTAGAACTATGTAGAGCTTTGAAAGATAATATTTACAAAGGTTACTTTTTTCATCAGAATCTACGCCGTGAATCATGCATTTAAATCAATAGTCAGTTTTAAACTGAGCAGTGGAGATAAATGTTTTAGTTGATAAAAGTGTATATAATTGAGAAGAACAGTGCGATTTCACCATTCATCGTACGAATATAGTCGAAATTAACTCAAATAAGTCAGTCCCAAAAACAGAGAGAGCCTGTTGTGGGTTTACTGCCAATCACGTTACGGCTTGCTATTATGAAGGTTTCTGAAAGTCACATCATTAAATGTGGTTTGTTGGCCCGAATGACAGTAAGATTTGTCTCTTGTTTTGGACCCTTAGAATTATTCTGATCATAACACAAATCCAGAAAAGTGCATTTCCCCACATTAAATATTGCTTGTTGGTACTAAAAAAATTAATTATTTTCTTGCAGTTTAAAATCCTCTTATATTTATTTTTTTTCTCCCTGGCTAATTGCCATACATATGTGAATAATATGATACAAAAGCATCCGAAAATTAATGAAAATAACTGTTTCTGTTAAATGTTCACAGCGTTCTTCCAATTCGAGAATGACGTCACAGACAGCTCCGGGTTCGCTTCTGACTCGGACGTGAGCGTCAGTGGTTCGTTGACGTACGATGCGGGAATATGCGGTCAGGCGGCGGTCTTCGATGGTAATAGTAAGGTAACTGTGCAGTCCTTTGATGGCTACGCCTGGGGAATGAACTTCAGCGTGAGCGTTTGGTTCAAACGCATTGGCCAACTCGACCACCAGGCCATTGTCAGCAACGGATACTTCCAGCTTGGGAGCTGGAAGATCTTTCTGGATGACGGACAGGCAACATCCTCTTTGTATATCACACCACATTCCGATATCGGACAATATCTTCATCACAATCTAATCGGAGCCGGGTCAGATTGGAACCACATAGTGATGACCTTCGACGGCAACCATATGATTGCTTATCTGAATGGAGGTAACAAGCAAACGAAGGATGTCTGCTGCAACCGTGAGATTGCCACCAAACCAACGCCCGTGACCATTGGGCAAATTGGTACTGGATATAACGGCGATTTCTTCAACGGCCTGATCGATGAAGTGCGTATCTACAATCGCACCTTGTCTGAGTCACAGGTCCGTGACTTATACAACACCTCCCGCTGTACTTAAAGGGAGCTGATTATGAAACGAAATAGGGAAACAAATAACTCCCCGCCCTCCCATATCCCTACCAAAAAGTACACAGTGTACAATAGTGTGAAAATCTGTTTTTCACAGTGTGGACAAGAGTGTGCAGCAGTGTCAGCACACCGATTCACACTGTCGACCACAGTGTGAACACATTATGTATACTATGTTAAATTGGAGCGTTTTCATAATGTGAATAAATCATCACACTGTGATCACATTTGGAACACACAATGAGAGCGCAACATGTACACACTGCAATGTCACACTGTGGCGACATTGCGCTCAATGTGTGTTCCCAATGTGGCCACAGTGTGGTCACAGTGTGGTCACAGTGTGTACACACTGTGTTCACAGTGTGAGTTGGTTTTCACCCAGTTAAAACGTTACAAGTTAACACAGTGGTCCACCCTTTGAAACACAGTGTGTTCACATTGCATTCAAACTTCCGATAGGGGTGCCTTGTCCTAACCTCTTTACCATGCAGGGGTCGTCTATCCCTTGTACGTATACAGAGTAATACGAATATGAAGGCTCCATCCATATGGTCACCCGCCCTGCCCAAACTACACATGGCACCCATATAGCAGTCACATTTCAATAAGACTCTACTCCCTTGCCTATAATCTTACTAATACATATTAAAGTGATCTCACAATTAGGCTTAAATAATAAATCGTCCATCCCACCCATCCTTTCCTTACGTACAACGGAAATAACACAATAATATGTTGCATTAAAGACATCCATGTGAAGTGTCTAACTCCAACGAAAACTACTTGGAGCTTCCTCAGTTCTCTTCTGCTGTGTTGTTTAGCTTACGGTAAGAGAAGAATAAAATAGGGTTAGGTTTTTTTCATATGTCCCTTCAGTATGAAGATAACTATAATTGAAAATCATTATTTCAAAAGCGTTAGCCAACGTTTTTGGAGAAACGTACAGTTGTCGTAGTTGAACACTCCGGCCGCGGCCGGCAGCGCGCCACGCGATAACGAACTCTGGCTTGCGGAGTAGCCGAAACCTTCGGCAGCACGACCATTTTTTTTCACTAGGTAAAAAGTGGACGTTTTCTTTCAAACTTTCACAAATCTTCTAATTGT
The DNA here is from genome assembly GCA_037951105.1 of Echinarachnius parma. Lineage (NCBI taxonomy): Eukaryota > Metazoa > Echinodermata > Echinoidea > Clypeasteroida > Echinarachniidae > Echinarachnius > Echinarachnius parma. The sequence continues at coordinate 79,351 of JBAMJV010006837.1, read as the reverse complement.
ATTTTACGATGATATTGATATAGGATTGAAGTCTCAAATGTCATTTTGTGCCATATCAGACACTTTACACGGATCACTTTAAGTATGCACAGAATATATAAAAACGATTATATTCATTGTAAATGTCATGAACCGCTCTAACAATAAGCTTACTAGCATGGGTACAATATGATTGAATGGTACAAGTCATCCCCCTCCCCCCTTTGTAGCTACAAATATTACAGTTTAAATCATTAACTTTAACATGGTATATAACTAAGCAAACCCTCTAGAAATGATAGCCACAGATTCGTAACATTGCTACAGCGGTTGTCATGTAAAAGTTAAATTGACGTTCATTCAAGCTGTGCAATCTGATCAGTTTCATTTGATGATCATACTTCAGGATGTCTTATGTTTTATCTGCATGTTTATTTCAGCTAATAACAGGTATACTACAACCTTCACGTAATGGTCGTTTTGTGGTGTAAGATTACAATAATTGTTATAGTTGTGTGGGACTATTGTTACAAAGTTCCGTGGTATTTTGGTTGAACCTTTATAATTCATGACGATGGTCGTGGGTTCACTGGCAATTCTTAAAATGTGCGCGCTTCAACCAATCAGATGTGCGCATTTAGTCACATGTTATGAATTTCAATTAATTGCAACTTTACAATAGATTACATCTCTGTCTGCAACGGGGCCCTGGTGTTTGAAGGGGGGGGGGGGGGGGGGGGGTGTGGTGGGGGCTGGTATAGTCACGGAAACAGTTTGTAAATCATGAATGCATCTGTGCATAGTCTGGGTATAATACTAGTGCCAAGTTGCAGAAAGAGATACAATCGAGTGTATATAAGGTTACAATGCTTAAAATGGCACGTTGTTTGTGCCCTTCGGCAGATTCTCTCCGCATGTGTTTGAAGGGTGGTTTGAAGTCACGGTTTCGTTTGTAAATATAAAACCATCTGGCTGTAAGACTGCATTACCAACGGCTTAGAGAGTGGGAAATGTTCGCGTCAAGTGCGGAGTAATTATTTATAATTGCAAATTGTGTAAAGCCCAATAGGACGTTGATCAATCATAATGGACGAAATTCGAATCGCTACGCGTAAAGTTGGTATGGTAGCATTATCAGTATAATTAGCCTTTCATGTACATATTTAATATACTCCAGCACAGTTGTAAATAAATTCGCACATATAAAAACAAAGTAAGAGTAAATGTATTTGTTTGTCTACATTTAAATAAACAACACATTTTGTAGCGGTGAGGCAAACAAGTGTAAATCGTGTTTGAACAATACTGTAAAATTCTTTTATAGGGAATAAGTAGTTCATAACCATGTTGTTGATACAATACTTTTACAAATAATTGTCATTGTCTTTACAATCAGTTTATAGTCATGTTTGTATATAAGCAGTTTGTTCATCATGTATATAATAGTCATATATATGAAGGCCCTCCGAAATAGTTTGAACCGGAACCCGTTTAGGACTGATCCCGAAAACACTCGGGCGGTTGTCCGTGGAAAAAATGTTTTGTTTGTTGTCTTAGTGCTGAGTCAAAACGTTTAACAAAGTTAAACGTTTAGAATTTAAAAATCGTTTAAACAGGCAAAATAATCGAATTTGTTTCTTATAAACTATATTTGTCATAAGGTAGTCACTAGTGTAACCACTGTGTTCATCATGTAGGTCTTAATCTGAGGGGTACCTGACATATATGTGATGTATGTTACATACATTGTACGAATAATGTGTTTATTGAATTAAGTGTTTGTATAAAGAGCATTGAGAGGCAACGTTAAAATTGTGCGTTATATTATTATCATTATTAATATTTTGTTTTAATTTATTTCATTATATTATTATTATTATTATTATTATTATTATTATTACTATTATTATTATCATTAATATTATTATTATTTTCATTCAAGCATAAATCAAATGGTTTAATTCAAAACCATATAAAACGAATATCGAGCATATCTGAAATAGCATGGATTCAGTAGAAAGGCAAGTTATTTTGAATCTAAATTAAAAATGGTAAACGTTCATTCTATTCACTGAACATTTTATTTTACCACGTTTAAATCGTTGAAGGCCATTGTTGTCATTCAAATAACAACCGTTTATGAGAATGGGCGTTTTTCAACTCCCTGACGAATGCTGGTAGATCCCCCACTAATACAAACTTGACAAAAAAAGAAAACTGCTAATGCGATTTAATGTCTGAGTGGTTAAAGGGGTATTTCAGTGTTAGTATAGAGGGCGCTGCACGAAATAATTTAGTTGTGAGATAATGAGAAATGTAATGTCAAATTTTAAAGAGCATATAACTAAAATTATGGAATGAACATTATTTGATCAGAATCGGTGAAAAACATCGATATAAAAATACGATATAAAAAAATGTGTATATCGATGGTTAGAAACAGCTGAAATATCAATAAATATATTGGTTAGTAATAACTGTGGGATCCCATAAGTATACCATATTTGATGATTTAAGAAAAATGCACAATAGGCGTTTGTAAATAGTGGTTGATGATCTACATATTTAATCATGTTTTCAAATAGCACATCAGATTAACAACTTTTTAGAACATATTGTTGAAACCAATACGTTTTTAGAAAATGCGTTTTAGAAATGTAATGGTTACTTATAATTTGACCACTTTAAACACATTTAAACGTTTATCATTCAAGGAAACGTTTAGACAAAAACGTAATTAAACGTGTTTCGTATTTACTATATATATTTATCACAAGGTAGCCACTATATTCGCAACCACTTTGTTCCTCGTGTAGGTCTTTATCTGAGGGCTACCTAAAATATAATTGATGTATGTTATATAAACAATGTGTTTTATTTATTTAATTTAGTGTTAAATACGGCGCATAGAGAGTCAACGTTACTATTGTACGTTCAATAAGCACATGAATGTACTATTATAAGTTTGTTTTCTTGTATAAGTATTATGATTATTATTATAAGTTGTAGTATTAGTACAAGTATTTGTTTACATGTTAACAAAACTAAATAAAAGTAATATCTAAATTCAAGCATAATTTAAATGGTTTAGTTCAAAACCATATAAAACGAATATCGAACAAATCTGAGATAGCATTGATCAGTAGAAAGGCAGGTTATTTTGAATTTAAATTGAACATGGTAAACGTTCATGCTATCACTGAATATTATATTTTACAATGCTTAAATCATTGAAGGCCATTATTGTCATTCAAATAACAACCGTTTATGAGAATAGACGCATTTCAACTCTCTGACGAATGATGGTAGATCCCCCACCAACAAAAATTAAAATTAAAAAGAAAACTGTTAATACGATGTAATGTCTTAGTGGTTAAAGGGTGAATTCAGTTTTGGTATAGAGGGCGCTGCATGAAATTGTTTGTTATTGAGATAATTAAAATTAAAAATTTGAAAGAGCATTCAATTTGGATAACAGTATACACTTTATTCGATCAAAATCGGTTCAGAAACGGCTGAAATAGCAATACAAATATCCGATCGGAATATATATAGGCACCAGATTTTTTTAATAAACAAAAAAACAATATTAAACAATGCTTACACTTTTTTATGTTAAAAAGAGGTTTTTAAATAGTTGTTGATGATCTCTCAATTCAATCATTATTTCAACGATACATCACATGCATTATTTTGTATGAAGTGAGGTTGAAACCAAAGGTTTTTTTTTTAGAGAGCGCCCTCTTGAGTTTTAATGGCTCCTTTTGAATGATAAGAGGCTTGTTACTTAGTCGTTTGTATACCTTTTGAGTATGGTGGAGTTATAACTATTAGTTTGTAATGTAAATTAGGCTATGTTGGTATACTGCCCACTAGTGGACAGGTATGCTTTATGAATATGAACTATACAATTGTGAGTAGAATTCAAAGCCCGCGATGCTTTATGACTTAATATTTAGCTTTTTAAACCGTATCTTAAGGACTTTCGATCAAAGAAGTGGTGTTTTGTTTTGTAAATATTTTGCATTTTTAACAATCAAATGTTGGCTTTCCTATATTTTCATGCGTTCTTAGAAACATAATTATATTTAAATAATATATTAAACATTTCAATGTTATCCTCTTGTTATCCTATGAAAGGGGAGGAAAATGCTTACATGTTCGCTTGCTTTTACTAACAAATGCCACATTTCTGCAGAATTGAATATTTATCTTGAATATCACTAAAAATGGACATAATCACTGTTTTTGAAACCACTATGTACTGTTATGACTGAGCACTAGAGGCTACCATGTGTTCAGAATTTACTATATAAAACGTCATCGGTGCGCATCTGAGCGTGCACTAGCAAAAGCGGGTTATTTAACCAATGTTGTTGAAGCTGATGCTATGCCAGTAGTTATATAACCCATTTTTGTTAGTGCACGCTCAGATCCGCTCATATTGACTACTCGCATTGTTATCCCCTTATTTGTTTTCTCATGTATCATGCCTTGGTACAAACGTAAGAAGGCAGTTTCATAAACTATTTGTATCCTTGGAATAAAATATTTTCAAAAGCAAACAGTAAGTATTAGACTTTTAATACATTTGACATGAAGAAAATGAAATAATAATAATAATAATAATAATAATAATAGAAAAATATTAATGATTTGAAACAACATGTTATCCATTTTAACCTTTGGACTACAGGAACCGAGTGAGTTGTGTACAAAGTCTACGGAGATTTCAGCAACTCGTAGGGAACGGGTTAAAAGTACTATTACTATTTTGTTTTCAAAGAAACTATCAACTTTCAATTATGTTTAAGTCTTTCATGGAATTGCATCCTCGCTATTCTCGTGCACAAAAGTATCGTATAGCAAGATTAAGTGTACATGCATTTAAGATAGAATTTGATGTTGAACAAATATTGAACATTATTTTATTAGCCCGATAATTTACTATTGTATTACGTAATATGATAATAATAATAATAATAACTGGTTCGTATATAACGCATACCATTTCAATAACTGCATATCAATGCGCATTACAATAACCGAAAAATATCGAACACTATTGAACATTTATTTACATATATGTAGCGAGTTATTCTGTTGTGGAATCACAGTTTGTGGCAGATTGTTATTTTACTGGACTCAAATCTCTCTTTAAGACTTACCTTTTTACAGTAAAGCCCAGTAATGTTTTGTTGCTAATATTTGTTATTTGGTAATTTACTATTGTATTAAGTTTTAAAACTTGCATAACTTTGATAATTCATCAGATGTATAAATAATGTTTAAAGGGATTTAGTAACAAGTGCAAACAGTGATGAGAGACTAATCAAATGTGTATTAATGTGATCTGATATGTCCATAAAGTAATGTGTAATAATGTCACGTTAATTGGATTTGTTTTGGCGAGGAAATGAGCAAAATTGCAAAGAGATATTCACTAACTCATTGCACTTACTTTGTACAGTTTAACATATTAACACTTCAATCGTTTGTCCCGTGCTTTATTTGCTAATACGAACATGACAATGTACGAGAGAACCACTAGAGTTCCAGATAAGTTTGAGAATTTGAACAGTGTTACTAAGTCCCTTTGATTTGTACTTTTAATTAATGTATACATTTAGAACACAACTACATCTATGTTTCACAATGATTGTACATATTAAATCTAAATTGTAGTATTCTGTACTTATAACTTGACGTTATTTAAATGTGCAGTATTCTTTATTATGTGACCCTACACCACAACCCGACCATTAAGTTTTGAAAAATGATTATGTTGATTTTCACATGACATTACAGTTGAATTCATTATCTTTAATATGGTATATAATTTGTCATATTCAGACAAGGCAAACCCTCAGAAAATAAGCGCCAAATATTTGCAAAATGGCTGAAGCAGTTTAAAAATGAGGGAGAAACGGGCCACTTCAAAATCAGCGTCCATTCAAGCGCTGTAATCTGATAATTTTTATTTAATGACAAAATATATTTAAACATGATTTCTGACAATCAAAATTTCACAGAAGCTAGATTAAGGTACGTTCATTCAGGAAATACAAAAATCCTGAATTTCATATATTTAAACAAATTTGACTATTTAAGCTAATAACAGAGAAACTTATCGGCGACATGACGGTCGTTTTGTGGTTTAAGGTCACATATGTATGATTTGTTATTATATTGTTATCCTTCTTCATGCACAGCGATTAGAAACATATGTACAAAGTGCTTTATAAATGTTATTTATTTATTTATTTGTTCCCGAAGGATGTCATAATTATAGACTTTTAATTTGTGCTTGTTTGTTTTTTGCCAAATATATAACTAAATATCCAAATTCTTGATATGAAAATCGAAATTAACTCTAACTTTCGAAGGTGAGTGTCTAAACTTATGTTCTTTCAATCAATTTAATCATTTCATTTAAAGGGGTAGTTCAGTATCGGTATAGAGGGCGCTGTACAAATTTTGGTGTACAATTTTAAAAAGCATACAATTCTAATGACAGAATCAACTTTAGTTGATCAAAATCGGTTCAGAAACGGCTGAAATATCAATAAATATATCTGATCGGAATAAATCTGGGCCCTAGATTTATTCGATGATTATCTAGAAAAAAAAAAAAAATTATTACACTTTTTCAAAATTGTCAAAAAGTGATTTTAAAAAGTTGTTGATGATCTCTCTATTTAAGCATTATTTAAACAAAAACATCGCATGCATAATTTTGTATGAAAAATGGTTGAAAATAAAGTTTGTTTAGAGTGCTTTGAATGTGTTTTAATGGCTCTTTTTAAATGATAACAGGCCTGGCTTTTCACTTAGTCGTTCGTAATTTTTGATACATTTCGAGCATGGTGGAGTTATAATTATTAGTTGGTAACTAAAGCTCAGCCTTACCAAAACTGTACTACCCCTTTAACGGACGCATGCCGCAAGATTCGTACACTTAACATCAGGCATAGTGTTTGCGCTTATGAGCGAAATCGCCAGGGCCCTTACTTATAAAAGCTCGCTAACTTTCCTTGCTATTTTGGATTACGTGGCTACGAATTAAACACAATATCTTTTAGTTGCTAACTAGGGTAAACCTAAAGGATACTTAAGACCAGCTAACCCTAGTTGGGGACTAGAAAACAGCTTGAAGCTCAATAAACTGCACAACATAAATACACTTAGCAAGGAACTAAGCTAGCAGGGATTCATGGATATGGAGCCTGGCATTTACATTGCGGGATTTTGAAAAGCGCCCTTGCTGTCAGTTATCTATACAACTATTATGGTATGTTGAGATCTTTGTATGTGTTGAAAAATAAGATTAAAATATATTTAATTTTTTGCCGTTCCTTCAAAATGTTTGTGTTCTTTTGTATTATTATATTCAGGATCTATGTGGAACAAGTGTCATTGTCTGTGTACTTGTGTGTGTGTGTGTGTGTGTGCGCGCATGTGTTTGTATGTGCGTGTGTGAGGGTGTGTGTGTGGGGAGGGGGTGTATGTGCGTTTGTTTGTGCGTATTTGATTTGTGATTTGTAACATATATTATGCCACTGTCCTGGGCTTCATAATGAATTGTATTGTGTGTGGGTCATTTATTTGATTGTTAATTGTATTTGATAGGAAGATTCATACAGATGAATAACAATTGAACAAACAAAAATTCAAAGAAACTAATAACAAACACGTAAATGTATAACAACATGACGCTTACTAGCGTTTCTTCTTTCTTGGCAAAGTTTATTCCGTATACAATATTATACCATCCCCATACAAGTTTATCTTTTTTCATCATGATTATATTATATATGAGATCCAGCCTGTAAGATAATACAATTTGTTTTGTTGCGACAATGATGAGAAACAAGTATAATATCAGTAACGATATTGGCAATAACTACTTGTATTACCTTATTCAATATTTGTGTATATATGTTTTCATTCATGAATATCATCTGTTTATCAATAACAATATTAGCGACGCTACATTTATATATCTACTACTTATTTTACTACAAATAATGTAGTATTACCGTAACCGGTAACGTGAAGATGATGATGATGATGATGATGACGGTGATGATGATGATAATGATGAAGATGATGATGATGATGATGATGATGATGATGATAAAGATGATGATGTTGATGAGGATGACAATGTTGATGTTAAAGATGATGATCATGATGAGTATATTGATGATAATGATGATGATAATGATGACGATGATGATGGTGATAGTTATGTTGATGATGATGATGATGATGATGATGATGATGATGATGATGATGATGATGATGAATATGGATTGACGAAATAAGTATTAACAAACAAAACGTACAAATTGAAATAAAATGATAGATTAAGGAGATAATTAAAACAGAACATTGTATAAGAGTATCAATCTTTGACAAAATAATTAACAACAGTTTTCATTTGTTTAATAAAATGTTATAGTTGTATTATGTAGGTACTTTGGAATAGGTTACTGTGTACTAAACATTAAAATCGTTATAAACATACACAATTATATTCAACAGTCTGCCAGCGAACAAAACAAGGTGTTGACATGAAATTAAAAAGACAGAGTGAAGTATAATCAACACTTAGAGCATTACAACTATGCATATTTCTTTTCGAAATTCTGTCACCGAACAAACAATTCGTGTTTACAGTATACAAAATGAAAAAGTTAACTATCTGAAATGTCCGATTTAAAAAGGTCGTACATGAATAATTATGATAACACAATGGTTACAGTTTATATTACTTCCATTACCCAAAACATGACCATACATTTAATAGAATAGGCTCCATTGGCACACGGTGGTATACAAGCCGTTAATACGAACATGATACATGGAGGCATATCTACACGCAGAATTTACCATACAAATCAGTAAAACAAAATCCTATTTCATTTGCAAGAGGGTACAAATAAAACAAATGTTTCGGATCATGGGATATACTTAAATGTTATCTAAGTATATTCCATACAAAGCATGTTTTCTCATTTAAAAATACTATACAAAATAATACAATGATATGATGATTGTTATAAGTGGTGATCGTAAAGTTGGTATACATGGCTCCTCAATCTGTCAATGTGATATAAAGTGACCGAATACATAACGACAAATGGATAGTTGAGTTATGGTAAAGAGAGTACAGTTTTGGTCAAACTGAATTTTAGTAACCAAAACCCGTCCTGCACCATTACATTACAAACTAATAGTTATATTTTGTACGTGTTATTTTATATGTATATCTCAGGGCCATTTTTGTACAAACTTTGCTTTCTTAATGGTCCGAACCATAAAACAGTGTATTCATGTATTAATGTTGCGATTCGTTGTACTATTTTTATGGTTAAATAAATGAAATGAAATGAAATGAAATGAAAAGAATGACATGCACTATAATGGAAGCGAAGGGCTTGTCAAATTTACAAGTGCAATATGGTTTAAACAGTTACTTCTAAATTCTGTCTTTTAAGTCGTGAGTAAGGATGTGCCACTAATGAGATATCGGGCTTTTTAACACTTTCGGCTTAAACATAACTGTGTAGACTTGTGTAGGTGTTGCAATATTCAATATTTCAAGTGACAACCAAAAAAGCAAGCAAAATAAATTTGATCTTTAACACTTCTCTTGTATCTTGTCGTTTGGCTTATGGTAGCAGAAATGTCTCCCTAATGCTTGAGGTATTTAAGATTGTATTTGAAAGCGTCTATATATAGACGTTTTGGTCCGTATTCAAGAGTATTTGGATATTAAATCGTTCATAGCATCCAATTTTGGATACGTCATGCAAACTATCGGGATCGTTCACTAATTTTCTCTGTTTTCACTGGTAAACATTATTCTGTTTTTATGAAAATCTCGCATGTTATTTTCAAGAATCGTATAATGAAATTGGTATACACACTAAGAAATCCGGGTTGAATTGGAGTGTACGATTCGCGATATGGGGTGTACGATTACGCGAGCTCCCTTAGTGGTGAAGGGATTGTTCTTGAGCACCCCTGCGGGAGCACGTGTAGGCGTGCACCCTTATGGCCTGGTCACATCTGACCGGATTGCGTAAACGTATGCCAAACGTATAGAAAATATGCGAAATAAAATCATTCGGTGACGAACTTAATCTCCATTGTTGCTCGAAGAACGGATATAAAACGGATTTAACGTACAAAAACGCACGATTACCAGACATCACCGTATGAGTAACGGACAACACCGTACGCGTAACGTACACGAACCGGTCAAAACGAATGTGGAACGCATAAGAAACGGACAAAACGTACTTCGAACGTATTTTTTAGCCTGGTCATATCTGACCGGATTGTGAAAACGTATGACAAACGAACAGCAAAATTGTCAATCCGTTCGTCTCCATTTGTATACGTTTATTGTCCGTTTCTAGTTCGGTGAATACGTTCCTTGTACGGCGATGTCTGTTCTATCCGTTTGAAAGTTGTGTGCATGCACAAAACTTGAAACGGACACCACCGAATACAGTCGTCCGTTGGTCGTACGTTTGTTGTGCGCTGTGCATCCGTTTTGTTCGGTACTCGTACGTTTCTTGTCGTATCCGTCAACGGACATCAACGGATACGAACTGACAAGTACAGGCCGAGAAACGTACGAGTACCGAACAAAACGGATGCACAACGTACAACAAACGTACGACCAGCGGACGACTACTTTCAAACGGATAGAACAGACATCGCCGTACAAGGAACGAATTCACCGAACTAGAAACGGACAAGAAACGTATACAAACGGAGACGAACGGATTGACAATTTTGCTGTTCGTTTGTCATACGTTTTCACAATCCGGTCAGATGTGACCGGGCCTTTAGTAGCTATGCGTGCTCCTCGCCGCAGTCTCGATGAAAGCCGAACAATAGATAATAATCGATTAGTATCGATTATTACCCAAAAGAGCATCCACTAACGCCACACTAAACCATTACAAAAAAATAATTATTGTTGATATTCGTGATATCACAAAAAGGATTAATTAGTTACTTTTGGAGATACAGTAAATTGAGCTACTTGAAACGCAACTATCAACGCTAGCCAATAGCTGTATTGATTGACCAATCAACGATGATGATGGATCTATAAATTGTCTGCAACAGGTAAGTTTAATTTATGATTATTCAATTTAAAGACTTCAATACATACTCATATATATTTTTTATAATGTCAGTTTTATCATCATTATGGTGTTAATTGAATTATAGATCATTAATCCTGTTATATGTCACAAATATTTGAGGCAGTACTAATTATTGGCCATTATTCAGTTGTGTTGGCGGTCTACGGTTCAGGTACATAGTAAGAAAAAGGTTGATAAATGGTGCAAAGTGCAAAATCCCGGCCGCCATTCTTAGTCTTGTTCCTATACCACGGTTGTTGCACCACAAATTGTCGTACCTGCACAAATTGTCGTAGGCGACAATTTGTGCAAAATGTTGACACCACAAATTGTCGCTTTCTGCACAAATTGTCGTTTGCGACAATTTGTGGAGGCGACTGCGACAATTTGTGCTGGTAGCTGGCACCACAAATTGTCGCCACACCTACGGTCCTGTTCAAAGCCATGATGACATACATTTTGGATTAAAGTGATCATTCTTGACATACGGATATATACCAACGCACCAACATTATATATAGGTCATGTGAGGTTTGTGTATAGTGTGTGAGTGTGTGTATTTGTGTATGTGTGTGTGCGTGCGTGTGCACACGTGGTATGTGAAGGATTACGGATGGGTGTATGTGTGAATGTAGGGTGTGTGTGTGTGTGTGTGTGTGTGTGTGTGTTTATGCGTGTGTGGGGTGTGTGTGTGGAGGAGTGACGGTGGGCGTGGAGGGGTGTGTTTTAGGGATGGGTGCAGTGGCGTACCCATTTTGTTTTCATGGGGGGGGGGGGGGGGGGGGTGTCGGTGAGGATTATTCGAGTGGGGTGTCGTTGAGGTTTATTTGAAGGGGGATGTAGAATGTTTCGAGGGGGGGGGGGGGGGGGGGGGGATAGCGCAAGCGTATGCCCGATGGAGAGAATAGTCTTCAATCCGTTTGCATGCGTTTCTTGTCCCTGCTTTGTCAGGTGATGTACATTATTCTATCAGGCGGAACGTTTTGTGTATGAAGCAATGGAGACGCCTTTCACTAGATAGTTTGATTTCGCAAATTTTATATTAGTTGGGCATCCGTTTACCCTATCCGGTGATATGTGACCAAGCCTTAAACGAAACTCAGTGCAAAACATACCAAAACTAGAAATGTCCGTTGCCGCGCAATGGAAATGTAACCCTTTAACATAAATATACCCAACACTTGAGATTTATTTGGTATCACAATGTTACACTTTAAATGCTATTTTGGGAAGAGACGTAGTAGAGGGACTTATTTTCTTCACGAAATAGCATTTTCAATCCCGAGGGGAACATTCCATGATTTTCCCGACAGCAAAGTTAACAACTGTTTTATCATTCATGCATCATATGCATTGAAACTGAAATCAGTCAAAAACTACATACATTTGGTTCTCATTGTGACGTCATAATACAATCTCTTATGTAGCGCGCGCCATTAACAAACATTAACAGTGATTTTTGCCATGTAACGGTCAAAAATAATTATGGCAATCACGTGAATGTGTTAGCCAATGAACGACGCATATTTTACACACAGTTTTAAAGCAATAAATGATTAACCCTAACCAGGCCGGATTACTTTGGCTATGCAATGGCCGGGGAGGGGGGGGGGGGGGGGGTCCACCCCCTTTGAGATCTCTGCCGACGAACGCGCGGCCGCCACGAAATTTGGCACACAGATAGCTTGCGACATAATCTACAAGATTACATTATTATGTTTTTGAAAATAATACAATTTCAATTGATTATTCACATTTATGCTGAAATCCCCTTTTTGTCTGTAAATCGCTAAATAATCACTGAACATTAATATATTTGTTTGCCTAAATTAACCGGTTTCGAACGTTAGAAATTGCGACAGCGCAGATTTTCTTTATGTAGGCTATTTCTTTGTTTTTTTGAATTACTTATTATTTGTTTTTTCTAGAATTTGTACACCAAACACACAATTTAGTGATTTTGGGGCCGACGCTCACTTACAAACGGTCACTGCGTGACTTCGGAATAGTATACCCGGTCGTCGCAAATTTGGTCTCAAGAGACTTTAATACAAAAAAAAAAAAACCCATGAAGTCACGCGGCGATACCTGCGTGCGTTGCGGATTTATCACGCGAAAGGTCGAGCCCGCCCCCCCCCCCCCCAGACCTGGTTGAATACAAATTTCTTTTGACATCGAATAAAAAAACATAACCATTTTAATTATTACAAAGACAGCACGAATAAATAAACCATGTATTCACAAACGAAAATACAAAAAAGACAAGAAATAAAAAAGGGGACAAATCATTGCCCCCCCCCCCCCCCCCCCCAGCTCACAAACACCCATGAAAGGTACCTAGCTAGAAACTGAAGGAAAAGCAGAAATACAACCAAAAATCACATAAAAACGAATATTAACACATGCTCACACATGGCTTTTTTTTTTTTTTTGTAAGTTGTCTCGAGGCCAATTTGTAGTGTTCTTTAATGGTCTCGGTCCCCAAAACCAAATAGTCTCGGTCTCGGCCTCGAGATTTGTTGACGGATCTCGATCTCTGCTTTGTAAAAATCTTCCACTGGTGTCGACGCCGAGGCCGGCCTCGAGTCCACCAACACTGATTATTATTATTATCATCATCATCTTTGTAGCTTGTAGACAGCGACTGACGACAATTTGTGCAATATGCGACAATTTGTGGTGTGAGGTTTTACGTGATTTCACAAATTGTCACCGGGTATGGGGACGGCGAGAGCAATACAAATTGTCGCAAACGACAATTTGTGCAGGAGGCGACAATTTGTGGCGTGAAATTTTGCACAAATTGTCGCCTACGACAATTTGTGCAGGTACGACAATTTGTGGTGCAACACACGGTCCTACTGCACATTTGGTTTTCTGCGATCCTCTATTAATATCCCATTCATAAACTCTATGCCAAGATCAAATTTATCGTGCACCGCAATGAGTGTATAAGTTAATGGTTTATAATGTAAATGGGCCAATTGTTTTGTTTGATATTAACTTGAGATTATTCAAATGGGTCTGAAAATGTGCCGATTCCATTGTCCGAGAGAAATATTTCACTCACAGAAATACAAAATATGCATTGCGTGTTTTAATGCAAAATGTTTGATTTCCATCACTACTCTATGATTCCTTTTGTGAAATAATAGCTCATTATGCAGGGATTTTAAAAATAGGGAAATTGAAATAAAGTACTACGAAAATATTTATAATTCACACTTAGTTTCGTTACAGCCCCTCTGATTGGTCATTTGCTTGATATGCCATCGCACACTAATGCGACGTCATTAATTCGATGCTCTAAATACCAGATCATGCGTAGCCTATCATCAATGGTTGATCATGGCAAGTTCAAAAGCTTTGTAGGGGTTTTGTCCGACACAGCAACAGCTGATTTGTGTACGACTTTGTCTACGTATTGAATCGCAATAGACCGCTTCTGTAATGTATGCAAATAATATGCGTATGACGTAAGACTCTCCGTTGGCAAGCTTAACAATAGTAACTAGGTCCGGCAAGCTAGGTTTGCCGGAGCTTGCCGGACATAGTTACTATTGTTAAGCTTGCCAACGGGGAGTCTGACGTCCTACGCATAATATTTGCATACATTACAGAAGCGGTCTATTGAATAGTTTGTTTCCCGGGGCTTTTTTCATGAAAGGGTCCTATCTCTAGGACGTCCTAAATGTCACGTGATTGTCAAATGACTACGACTAAGGTACGTACATAGGAAAGTTATCCTATGCTGTTGCAAGAAAGGCTCCTAAGTCGAAATTACGGAGTATTGATAGTAGCGGACAATTCCGTAGCCTTTGCCATGAACCTAATGTATAATCGGTAAAATAATTATTAGCATAGGAGCCTATTGCTGGTCTATATATAGGTGCGTTAGAATGACAAATTATATAAAACATACACAGAACATATTACAATGTTCAGTTCTCATGAAAAGCAAACGGGTAGCTGAAAGCGAACACAAAACAAACATGAAATGTATTATTCGGAAAAGATTCGCTTATGCTGCTGCTTGTGCCTATTTAAAGACACCATTAAAGGGATAGTTGAGTTTTGGTAGAGAGGGCGCTACACAAAATAATTTTTTGTGAGATAATGAAAAACTGAGTGTCAAATTTGAAAGAGCATACAATTTTGAGCAACAATATAATTTATATTTAACTTTTAGCAAGTGACCTACTAAATAATGGACATGAATATAGCCATACAACAAATAATAATAATTATAATATGAACTACAAACTAAAGTCATAACTATCCAAGACAAATCTTAGTCTTTGGTGTTGTTAAACAAATAATTGTGTGTAACATCATCAAGTTCTCACCTATCCCGTAGTTGTGGCTTGGGGGTGACACCGGCAGTGGCTCGACACCTTCCTCCAAGTCATGGCTCCATCATATCCTTCTCTCTCTTTTGCTTTCCTCATTTCATGTCATCAGCCTGTCCATTTTGTTATTTTCTTCTGTGATTATTTTGCCTCTCTCCACATTGTTGTACTGACTATATGGCTGTACCACTGTGGAATTATACAGTAAAGACAGTTAAAGAGTGCACATTGTATGTATGAATTTGAAAACTGTCATGTCTCATGACATAGGACTGCATTTGCATGTACTCACAAGAGGCTAATTTTGTCCTCCAATATATTTAATTGTAACAAACCATTACCTGCCAGTAAATACTCATGCATGGAGAAATTAAACATTTCAAGTATGATGGTTATTGTATCTGCCCATGACTGCCATGTGTCGTTGAGTTATTAAAGCTAATCATCTGTATTGCCCAACAAATAATTACGTAATCAAATAACAAATAAGCACACCAAGCCAAACAAACAAAACAAAGAAACAAACCTCTTCCTCCTCCATCTCCTCCTTAATCTCCTCCTCATAGTCCTCCTGAGGCGTTGCTATGCAACAGTGGTAACAGTTCCACATTTAAAACAATCCGAATTTCATATTTTCAATTTAAACGCTAGCTCATTTGCATATTATGCAAATTACTTTAATTATATTGTTTTGATTGGGTGTCAAACGTAACCTTTGCCATGTTTGTCATTACTTACATTACAAATAGAGACTTAATCATTTGCATTCACTCAATCAATTCCATTTTTCAAAAGAATATGCACATGTTTTATTTTGGGTTTGCATGCTTTTCTGGCGTTAATAATATTGTATCTAAATTGAACACAATATAGAATTTTAAATTTGTTTTCATTTAAAAATACCTAATTTGAATATTAGGCCAACTAAACCACTTTACCCAGCTTCGATTTCTTAGGACTTTTAGTATGTTGTTTAGGGGAGATTTCTAAACAGAATTCCGAAGAAAATTCCCATGTTGCAATTTACCGAAGTCAAGACCCTACAGTATATTGATTTGACTAGTTGCACTTTCAAAGGTTAAACGTTGACACATTTTGTGTCCACGTTTTATTTATTTTAATTACATATACTTTTTTTCCAAGTACCTGCAAAATCGTGATTATTCGTTATTGACCAGCACTATTTGATAAAGTATTCATACAATTGAATGATTTACCCGACACTTCGTGGAAATTAGAGAAAGTACTACATACGTGATCACGCGCCTAGTCGCGAATACGTGATAGAACTGTGCAAACCGGTCGACATTGGTCGAGCGAATGGCACAACTGTGTTCGGTCGATCGTTCCGATATGCGTCGTCTACTATCGGATTGTTGGTGACCGAAGGCTCCTGCATTGTATTAGATCGAAGAAGCTCTTTAAAAAATCATTTCTAATCAAACCTTTATTACCCTCACAAAACAAAAACAAAATTCTTGAAGCGTTCTCTATATACCAAATCTTTACAATCCCTCAAAAAGGGAGTGAATATGCTCCTCCTCCATGTAACCCTAGGCTACACCACCGCTATCATGACCCAGATCACGAAAGATCGAAAAGGCTCTTTGAATATAATTTCCAATCAAACTTAATAGTTTTTATTTGCAACAAAAGAACCTGCTTATAGTAGACGTGGGTTTTGTCTGGTCTTGCTATCATCGAGTTGTATTTCGATTGTCTGAAACTAGGTTCCTGGCTTTAAATTCGCAAGTGTCACACATTTACAATGGCATTTATTGTGCTCATCGTTTTGAATGGTGAGTGAAAACAATTGATTCACAATTATGTTTTGTATAAGTTCATTATTTGTTTAATTTTCGTTTTAATGATATAACAATTAAGGGTGATGAATGCAGCATATTTTGTTTGGAGGAATCATACTTATTTGTATTACATCGTTATGTTATACAGCTTAGTCAAATAAGTATACGAGTCGCTGGAGTCGCTGATTGGCAAATCACAGTCAAACGATTCAAATTTAATTCAGTGTGCTGCACGAAAGAGCGGAATGTCTTGCCTCTCAGAGCCGCGATATTTCAGGAAAATATCCGTCAAACCAGTCCTATTTTTGTTTTGTTTTGTAATAGTATTTTATTTTCTCTCAAACAAATTTACAACGTAAATTTACAATACAAATCATTCATATAAGTACAACAAACTAATTGTGTACAGCATTACATATACATATACAATCTGTTCTTATACATATAATGATAATCATAGTGTTTGAGAAAAAAAGAGATCTATAGTAAAACAGAGAAACAATAGCGAACTAACAGAAGAAAGATAAAAAGAAAAAGAAAAAAAAAAGGGGGGGGGGGAGGCGGTAGTAAGAACTCTGTACATGGTGTCTCTGTGTCATACCCTAGTCAGAGAGTGTGTTCCATTTTCTATAATGAATTTGCAATGTTCCTCTCTGTTCAGCTATCTTTCTTTCTTCCTCTTTATTTTTCAATAATGTATTTTTAATATCTTTTATAGTTGGAGGATAATCTTTCGTTCTACTATTAACAAATATCATACTTTTTATCAACAATATAACATGATTTAATAATTGATCTTTTCCTACATTACTAACCTTGATTCCTACATGGACCCCTTTCCAATCTATATTTATTAATTCTTCTAAATCAAACTCGTTACCGCAGTCTACCCAGATCATTCTTACTTTTTCACAAAAGTAAAACAAATGTTCATATGTTTCCTGCATTTTATGACAAAAAGAGCATAAATTACTATCCCCCATATGAAAAGTAAACATGTGTTTCTTTGTATAAATAAGATTGTATAGTAATTTAAATTGAAATTCCCTTAGTGAACTATTAAGCGTGGATTTTCGGGAGCGTACAAAAATATTTTCATTATCTTTTCCAAAGACATTATATAAGTGTTCTATGTTGCGAACTGCAAAAGACTTCTCTAATCTTAAATTTAACAAATGATCATATATATATTTTGAAGTTATATCACACAATGAATAATCTTTTCCACTCAATCGAAACTCCAAATTCAGTGCAGTATCTTCCATCACATTATAATCTCTACTTAACAATTGTTTCCATATAAATGGTATATTTTCAAAAATCTGTTTCACTATGTCAATTTCTGACCTATCTAATCCTAGTCTCATAAATTCCTTGACAGATTTTATTCTTCCTTTGCTATCGACTATATGATGTATTTTCTAAACATTTTTCAAAAATAATGTTTCATTATAATAAATTTGTCCATTAATTCGAATATATCTATTATTAAAAACAATTTGATTCCTGCTTCCAGTTTCTTTTAACAAAAAATCTTTTGAACCTATCCAAGCTTCTAACATTTCCCTGTAAAAACCCGGAAGTGACAAATTCAATAAATCAAATGAAACATTACAAAAGAAAACCAACAAACCTCCTGCTTGTCTAGTCAAGAATTTAAAAACTCTTTTCCATCCCATCATTGATTCCCCCTCAAAAAGTCTCTTAATCCACATTATTCTCTGTGTCCGAATAAATAATTGAAAATCAATCATTTTTAGACCCCCTTTTTCGTAATTCAAAAAAGTAACTTCCCGTTTAATTTTATCTTTTCCATGCCACAAAAAATCAAATGTTAATCTATTCAAATCTTCTATTACACCTTGCGGAATTGGAGTGAGTGAAGATACAAATATTAATTTAGAAATCACAAACGTCTTTATCAATTGAATTTTTCCCATCAGGGTCAAGTCCCGCTGTTTCCACCATATTAATAAATGTTTAATTTTACTTAAAATTTCTTTATAATTCATTCTTTCTCGAACTTCAGGGTCCATAGAAAAATATACACCTAATATTTTAATCATCCCAACTTTTGTACCAAAAGGAGTTACAATTTCTTTTCCATGAAGAGGGCCTAATAACAAAACATATGTTTTGTCTCGATTAATTTGTAATCCCGATATTATAGCAAAAGTTTCAAATTTTTCATTTAATTTTATCAACGAATCTTTATCTTTTACAAAAAGCGTCATATCGTCTGCGTATAATACTTGTTTAATATGTGCATTTCCCAAAATAAACCCTGAAATTTCATTGTCGGTCCTAATCGAGCGTGCTAAAGTTTCTATACATAATATAAATAAATAGGGTGATAAGGGGTCTCCCTGCCTTACCCCTTTCATAATATTAAAATAACCAGTCGATACATTGCCGTTAAATACACAACTCTGAGCGCCCTTGTAGAGTGTACGAACCCATTTACAAAATGAAGTCCCAAAACCAAACGTCTTTAACACATTTTGCAAAAAATCATGAGAAACAGTATCAAAAGCCTTTTTAAAGTCAATGGCTAATAAAAACCCTGGTATATTATTTGTTTTAGTATAGAAAATCATATCGTCTATCAATCTTATAGCCTCACCGATATTTCTCCCTTTTAAATATCCTACCTGATCTATACTAATAAGTTCCCCTAATACTTTTTTAATCCGAACAGACAATATCTTAGCTAAAATTTTGTAATCTACATTTAATAATGATATAGGCCTGTAATTTGTTATTTGTAAGGGGTCTTTATCTTCCTTTTGAATCAATATTATAATAGCTTGTTTTTGTGAAGAAGATAATTCTTCTTTAACAAATGCTTCATTTAAAGCCCTTACCACAATATCACCAATAACAGGCCAAAATAATTCATAAAACTCTACACTAAGACCATCGTTTCCGGGTGACTTATTACCTTTCATTTCTTTTAAAACCGCTATACATTCCCCTTGAGTTATATTACCTTCGCAAATTTCCTTTGATTCTAAACCTAATTTTGGCAAACCTTTAAAAAATAAACTTTCATTAAATAATTCTACATCAACAACAAATTTGGAATATAATCCAGCATAAAACCTTTGTATTTCCCGAATAATAATATCCATATCAAAACTTATTTTTCCTCCATCTACTAATAATTTACTTATAATTGTCTTCTTTTTATTTGCTTCCATTAGTTGCACAAAATATTTAGTATTTTGTTCCCCTCTCTCATAAAATGATGCTCGAGATCGAACTTTCAAACCCTCATTAATATATTCATAACATTTTTTTAACTCCATTCTTTTATTTTCCAACAAATCAACCTTTTCCTTTTCTACCTTTTCTATCAATTCTTTTTCAATTACACTTATATCATTTTCAAGATTTTGAACTTTTTCTTTCCTTTTTCTAGATTTTTCTTTAGAAAATTTCCTAATAAAATTGCTAATTTTCATTTTCAAAAAATCCCAATACACTCTTACATCTTTAATTTCTTTTTCATATATATTTCTTAATCTCCCTATTTCCACTTCCATCTGTCTAATACATTCCCCATCTCCACATAAACTATTATTGAACTTCCAGTAACTACCTTTACCTTTAATTGAAAAATTAGGCAAATTATAAAATTGTAACTGAACAGCAAAATGATCTGGTGCAATTGATGGTATTATATTACATTTTAAGACAATTTGTTCTAAACTATATGAAATAAAAAAAATAATCTAAACGACTTTGGACAAAGGGGTTAATTTGTTTAAACGTATATTGTTTTTTTAAACCATTTTTCCCCCGCCAAATATCTAATAAAGTCCATTTATCCTTATAATTATCAAAGTGTTTAAGAAATATCGACTGTACCTCTTTTTTATTACTTCCCAAATAATCTAAATCAACATTATAAATCATATTAAAATCCCCTCCCATAATTATTGGGTTACCATTACCATTTATTGTATCCAAACTGTTATCAATACTATTCAAAAACTCAATCTGCTCCATTGATTTCCCTCTTACTGGAAAATACGCGTTTATTAATATTAATCTTAATCCCTGAATAATACAGTCTAAAATAATAAATCTCCCTGCATTATCATTGCGCACTTGAAGAACCTGGATATCTAATTTAGAATCTATCAATACCGCCACCCCTCTACTGTGATTTGTCCCATGGCTATAATAAATTGTTCCATCCCACAAAGAACCCCATACATCTTTAACATCATTAGTGCTGTAAGTCTCATGCAAAAAAGCTACTTCTACTCGTTTATCTCGTAACCAAGATAAAATACCACCCCTTTTTGTTCTTTCCCTTATTCCCTTAACATTCAAGGATACAAAATTACAATTAAACGATATATTATCAAAGTCCGTCATTATATATCAATATCAATACATATAAACGTTATCATCATTTCTATTTAAATATAACCTGAGTAATGAGAAGGGGACACACACTTCTTTAGAGTAACCCTCATAATTCTGACTGTTACCACAAAAATATGAAAAAAGAGGAACTACCGCCATACCCCTTGGAAAAGAAATTAAAAAAGTTAAACAGTCACAAGAATAACAATACATAGAAGAAAAAAGAAGAACAAAACAAATAAATCGAATCGAACCACCAAGTGCGAAAAAAGAATAATAATAAACTACCGTCCGAATGAGCCGCCACCCATCCCCTTCACTACACAAAAATAAGAATAAACAATAGACAAAACACGTCACTACTGAATTTTGCCTTTCTTTAACATCCTTCAGTCTTGACCGAGATCAGACTGCACCAATCTATAGGGGCTTATAATAGGTAGCCAAACCCCAAATGCCTCGGGATTGCGAGGGTAATCACTGCATTTCCAGCTAGAAGGAACCCTTTCGTCAAGCACTGAACCCTTTTCTCCATCACTTCGCATTCATTATACTCCAAACAAAAGTATTTACCAATTCCATGTATTTCTTTTAAAATAACTCATACGAATCGCTTTTGTTTCAATACCCCCTTATATCGGAAGCCCAAAACACTATCTAAAAAGAAATCTACTTTTGCTTTTTTTTTTAAGCATTCTATTAAAACAAAAACCGGAAAGGAATCAAAAAGAAAAAAAAAACCTCAATCCTGAATAACCAATAACAGACATGATGTCTCAACAAGTAGACAACCTTCTACGACTGTAAACAAAATTACATAATCAAGAGAGAAACCAAATACATTGTCTCATAAAAAACAAAACAAAAAAAACAAACAATGACGTGTTTACACTTGATAATACTTCATATCCCCTTGTATGAGACTTCTATCCGGCGTTCAATTACCCGCCGACTTTAACCATTTCCATTAGATTTCCCGCCTTTTACACAAAATCAAAAAGAAATTCCTTGTCTCTTCAAGCATTCAATGACAATACTCCATTTAAGGAATTTTATAAGTACGACCCTCTATCCCATTTTGTGAGAGCATTAAATGACATTCAATTACTCTCGTATACCCTCTGTTACATCTATATAAATAAAAACAACTTTACAATACATTGGACTTTCGAATAGTCTCATAGAAAGAAGTACAAAACACTCGCTATTCTTGTATTACATCACTTATAAAAATGTCAAAACTCCAATGTGACAACAACAATTCAGACTCAAGTAATACATTTTTTCAAAAAATCAAAAAGAAACAATGAACAAAAGTTTCTCCTTTTTCTTCTTTTTCCTTCATTTTTTTCCCTTTTTCAATTACAAAAACCCTTTCCGAAATCCCTCAATTCTGGCCTAGTAGCAAACTGGCTTGACATGTGTCAAAAAACACCAACAATTAAAACGGCTACTCCACACTTCCATACCTCTCTAAAAAAAAATAAGCATGACTAAGCCAGCTCTTTCATCAATTTCGAAACCCTTTTTAGAGATCACTCAGTCATGACGTGGTGTCACTAGATTGGCTTTTCAAACATTCAATAAAAGGATTCCCCTAAAGAGACTTCATCAGATAATAGACCGCCTCCGCAATGCATGCAAACAATACGCGTATGACGTAATACTCCCCGCTGGCAAGCCCAACAATGGCAACTAGGTCCGGCAAGCTAGATTACCCTGAGCTTGCCGGACCCAGTCACCACTGCCAAGCCCGCCAACGGGGACCCCGACGTCAACGCATACCACCTACACACACTGCAGAAGCGGTCTATTGACTTGTTTAAGTACCGTTCTTTATTCCATTTAAAAAAAAAACAATTTACAATACATTAAGATGCTGAACCGTCTCACTAAACCCGCTATTCTTCTAACACATCACTTATAAGAATGTCACAATTCAGAGTCATTTTTAACTAATACCTAAGGAACAATAAAGGAACCTTTGTATCCAAAACCTTTTTCACAAACTCAGAATGAGTGAGCTCTCTTATCCCTTTTAAAACCTTTTTACAAGATTATTCAGTCCAGACGCGGTAGTCAACTGGCTTTAAAAAAATGCTAATCAATTAAAGAAAATATTCCACAAGGTCTTTACCAACCAGAATCTTTTCTCTCCATTTCCACCTGCACGTTATTTTGACCAAACACCATGACATATCTTTAACTAATCCCTAAGGAACAATGAAGGAACATGTTTATCCAGAACCTTTTTCACAAACTCAGTTCTGACCCAAATAACAGATTGGCTTTTCATCGCCAATAATAGTGTCTAAACACCAATATAAAACAAGTTCATACAAACTCATATAATGCCTCTCTGAAAACAAAAACAGAAACCTAAATAGGTGAGCTCTTTTATCCTTTTAAAACCTTTTTACGAGATTTTTCAATCCAGACTCGATAGCCAACTGGCTTTTAAAAAATGCTAATCAATTAAAGAAAAGATTCCACAAGGTGTTTACCAACCAGAATCTTTTCTCTTTATTTCCACCTGCACGTTATTTCGACCAAAAACCATGACATATTAAATAATATACAAATATCATAAATACCCTTCTCCCATTATAATGAGCTCCCAATTATATATTATAAAACTATCAATATGATATCTTCAAAAGGGCATCAATGAGTACGTCGGTCGTATAGACATTACTTTTAACAACAAAATCACACAGGCCTGACTACCAGGCTGGCATTAATAACATTACAGAAAGCCAAACCCCAAATACCAATAAATTATATAAACAAAAACCACTCCCTTCATTTTCACATACCTGTACCCCAAAGCAAAAGCAATGGCCCATGTACTTTTTTTTCGACATTAATACCAATATCCAATTTTATAAAAAAAAAAAAAAAAAAAAAAAATGCCAATTGTATATTGTGACACTATTATTATATTTAGACAAAAAATAAACAAATAAATAACATTCTATAAAACTTACATAATGAAAATCTATCATATTATAAATGCAAACAATCTTATGACATGAATGCAAGAATTATAGCAAGTATATATTTATGTAATTGTCTTTTAATTCAAATAATACAAATTATGCTTCCTTTCGATTGTCAAGTTCAATCTTAAACTACCTCGGTCTTTCTATTTTCTTTAACTTTCCATCTACCCCATGTTCTTCATTTTACTCATTATCAAGTTTTTTTTAATTATTTTATTGTCCATTTTTTTTCTTTCTTTTAATCCACCGAATGTCATTATGAGTTTACTCACTCTTGTCTATATCGTCTCTAATCTTCTGAATTCCTCATCTAATCTTTATCCATGCTGTAAGCTTCTTATTATTCATTTTCCACGTTTTCAATTTTTCCATATACCCTATTCATACAATTACGAATTGACTTATATTCTCAAATATTTTAATAAATCCAATTCTGCTTCTAAATTCAAACAGGAATATATAATTGTCTTTCCATTCAAATAATACAAATTATGCTTTCTTTCAATTGTCAAGTTCAATCTTAAACTATCTCGGTCCTTCTATTTTCTTTAACTTTCCATGTACTCCATGTTCTTCATTTTACTCATTATATAAGTTTTGTATTATTTTATTGTCCATTTTTTTTTCTTTCTTTTAATCCACCGAATGTCATTATGAGTATACTCACTCTTGTCTGTATCGTCTCTAATCTTGTGAATTCCTCATCTGATCTTGATCCATGTTGTAAGCTTCTTGTTATCCATTTTCCACGTTTTCAATTTTTCCATAAACCATATTCATGCAGTTACTAATTGACTTATATTCTCCAATATTTTGATAAATCCATCTGCTTCTAAATTCAAAAAGGGATCTCGCTCGTTGCCCCCTACGTACACCTCTTCCTTCAAGGTTCCTCCAAGACACCTTCCATCTCATCAACATCCCTCCTCTCCTCTGTGCTATTCCCTGCCGCTTCAGTTTGGCCGCTGGTCTCCCGTCTATTCTCCTCTCCCTTCCGCTCCTGATCTCCCGTCGCTTCTGCACGTCTTGGATACGTTCCTTGCCGCCCATGGTCCCTGGTAACCTTCAATGTCGGCCAGTCCTCTCGGTTGAGCTGGGCACCACTCGTAGCTGGAATACTTGGCATCACCTCTCGGCTCCTTTCATCGGCCAGTTTGGAGCTCCTAGGGGGTCTCTCGCCTGATCTAGACGCGCCATCTTTTCCCCCTTTAGCATCTTTGATCACCAGTTTCCACGGTTCACTTCTGGAAAAGAAGGCGATTTTCCCCATCTCCCTGGCTTTTTTCATTTGCTCCATTTGCTCCTTTCTCATCTGTCGAATACGTTTCGGCAGATCATCCGTGATGAAATACGATGTGCCCTTGAGGTTTTTGGCATGGTTCATAATTTTAACTTTGTCGTCGTATCTGAAGAAACGGACTTTGATGGGCCGAGGTTTCTGTGCTGATGGTATTCTGTGTAGTCGCTGATGTTCAATTCTCTCCCCATCCCCTATCTTTAACTTTGTTTTATAGAAGTCTCTCACCACTTCTTCGGTATTCTCATTTTCTGATAGTTCAGGTACACCAAGAATTACAATATTCTCTCTGGTGGCATATGCAGCTACTTTGTCGATTTCCATATAAGCATCCTGCAAGTCAGTTTTTAGTTTCTTTTCCATTCTTGGTAACTCGGTTTGGATCTCTTCTACCACTTTATTTTGAAAGTCCAGAGCGTCTCCAATTTCTGCGAAACGATGTTCAAATTCCTTAAATTTGCGTATCAGTTTGTTCTCCATGTCATCAATTCTTTCGCTGAACTTGTCCATTTTTGAGTTTATTTGTTCAATGGCCGACAGTAATGTTCCATTATCTATTCCCGAGGCATCGGGGCTTGTCGGCGTAACAGGCCTACGCCGCTTGGCTTGGCCAAGCGGCTTGGCCCCCGTGCTTAGCTGTCCAGTGGTCCGATGCATGGTGCTTGAAGACAAGTAGAAGCGAGGCGCGGCAAACATACGTGTTATACTATAGGGGATGGGTGGCGAGCAAAAACAACGTGTTTACTGTACGGTGGTCATGTTCTTACATCTGATAGCGATATGCAAAACTGATAGCGATAACTTCGATTGCATGGCACGGTATCAGGTAAGGGTCTCTAAAGACCGTCTTAAAGTGAAGATTTATTGAAAAGCCCAATTTTACCCAAATTATATCTTTACAGAAAGCTGAGATAATTACAGAATATGAAAATATTGCTTTCCAAGTACTCACTCATCAAAAAATTGAAGAAAAAAATTGAATATATTAAACAGTGTCTCAATAACCAAATCCATCGACTTGGCGGAGTCGTAAACGGTGTCTTTCCGGTGACGTCACCCTAGGGGGGAACTGTTAAATTTACCGCATATTATACTGGGATTATACCGAGGCTTTTGTGGTTGCTTAAACTACTTACTGTACAATTATGGTAGTTTCGGGTCGCAGCTAGATAGCTAGCGGTTTACTCTGGCGATCACCCCGTCGCGGCCCCGGCTCGGCCAGCCCAAGCCGACTGGACAGTCCAAGCGCAGCCGAGGAAACCGATTGTATTCGTCGTGATCAATACATTTCTTTACAAATACTTGATTTTATTTGTTGGACTTCATGCATATCGATGTCGAGAAATGTTTTGATCTTTGTATAAACAAAGTTTTCCAAATATTCCAGATTTATTTATCCAGGCTTTCCAGCTATAATGAACCAACATTTTTAAAGACGAGTCGAATTTCTTACGTGCGTTTCTCTGGGATAAATTTGTCATTCAGTTATCTACTTCATTACTCCCTTTTTATCATCTTTTAAAAATAATTGATTGAGTCGATCAAGCCTTGAAGATAATTTACAATCTCAATTACAGCCATGATGAGGATTTATTAGATATAGACTAGATTGAACTGAATTATGAGTCAATTTATGAAGAGATGTTAAAGGGATCTAGTAACTTTGTTGAGTCAGACATGTGCAAGAAAGTGAGGATTGGTTGATACAATGTATATGTTTGTTATATGATATGTCCACAGGGTGTTGTGTGAAAATTTCAAGTTAAATGGACGTTATATGGCCGAGTAATGAGCAAAAGTGCAAAGTGATATTCACTAACTCATTGCACTCACTTTGTATACGGTTTGGACGATCCAGTGGATAATTCAACATCTGAACACTTCATTCGTAAATATCTTTTGAACGAAATGGAAATTTGAAAAACCGAAACCTGTCCCATGCTTTTATTGTTAATACGAATACAACAAGGTATGAGCGAACCTCTAGAATTCCAATTGGATTTTGAGGATTTGGACAATGTTACTAAGTCCCTAATATCTAGCTGACCAACATCATGCACATTTGTCAAAAAAGAAACTTATTTACGTTTCAACAGTGTTATTTCATTTTCAGTTCACATCATTTTAGGTTAAAAATTTTGTTTGAAGGTTGTTTAAAAAATTCATCAATATTTCTCAACATTTGATGAGCATTCAGTTACGCAAAAATATCAACAAATTTAAAATCGGTTATTACAAACCATAAAACTGCAAACCAGTGTCACGAAATGCGCGTACATTGGACTAGGCCCAAGCATCGATTGTTCGATGCTTGGCATTCACCGCTGACGAAGGCTGCCCAATGGCCGCACAGCGTCCCCGTACGACGCTTCAGTGTGCTGCTGTTCGAGACTTTTAAACAAGTTATAAAACATATTTAATAAAGTAAATGACTGATCTCATGAACTTTTAATGAAATAAACAAGTCTCTAAAATCACTTCCAATATTAGAGAAATACAGATTTACTGAAATGAATGCTTGAATAATGAATACGGACATGAAACATGTTCCAGCGAAATGATTGACAGATTCTGTCACAAAATCAGTTTTAGATATCATCTTTCGAAGACTATTGTATGAAATCTAGAGACTTAATACAAATTAATATGTAGGAAGTGCATACCATTATGTGTAGAAATTGATTAAAGGGGACCACCGGGCATTATACAACCAATGCTTAGTTGTTTTGGTACCATACAAGTTTGGGCATCCGCGCGCCCTTTTCTCCCATCCCGAGGCAGATAATGCACAACATTCACCCCTGAAAAGTGACCTACTTCCTTACTGCGCGCAGTACGCGCGCGGTGCAAGCGTATGCGCGATGTTTTCTATTTTCGGAATGCAACCCCAAAAGTTCAAGTCATTACGTTAAATTTAAAGGGGGAAAAAGACAGTTCTTTGCACCAAGATGAATGTAGCTCGCGTATACAGTATATCTTGTTTTTAGAAATTTGCGTAAATTTTTTAGACCATGTTCTGATTTGTGTCGGAAATATCACCTATTGATTTTAGAGGCGGAATGGAATTACGGCGTGCTAGCTCAGGATCTTAGCGCGACAATAGTAAGTATCGTTTATTACAAATAATCCCGGAAACGGGATAACGAATGAACTTAAGGGAGGCTTGCGTAGTTGCTATGTATCCTGGATACCGCTCAGTAATTGACTTTGCACGTAATCGACAGAAACGCGAGAGAGGTCACACATGTACAAAGTCAATGGCGAGCCTAACTGAGCGGACACAGGCATAGAAAAGGCCAATTTTCGTGGCGCTTAAAATCGTATAATTTCATCCCAATGACCAGTGTCTTCAAAATATTATGTAAACAAGTATTGGGGCGTTCGATTATTACATAAATCAGTCCATGCAAATGTCAACTTTTAGCTGTGTTGTCATTCAATCAAAGAAGTGAGCGAGTGTCAACACGTGTATGGTACTATGATTGAATATCAATCATACTCTCATGGGGGCTGATCATAGAAGTATGACTCCAACACTGCCATTGTAGAACTAGAAGGTAAACTGTATTGCCCGTAGGTACTGTACCCCATACACTTTGTACATAAAGCAATGGCGGGCTGACGGTCTTGTTTACGAGCAGTATTGAACGGAGGAAGTTCGTCACAAAACTGCATTGTAGGGAAATAATATGACGAAACAATAAGAATGTGCGTAAGGCGCGCACTTTACCAAGCGCACTCACACTGTACATTTTCTATGGCAAATATGTCATTAGCGCGTACATTTGTGATTTTGCGCGCGATGAATTTGTAAACAATTTTTTCCCTTGGCTGAGACAGTGATCCGTGTATGAAGAGCGACTCTTCTGCAAATATTGAGCAATCATAAACAGTATTTAACACAAAATGTAACTAAAAAATGAGTCTTATTAATGGGGTAGAAAAGGGCAACACAAATTGATTACGCTAGATAAAGAGGTGGTGAATATTTCACCGCTCAATGGGATGTATTTTATTATTAAATTCCCGATCAATTTTGAAATACACAGCCTGTCATACTTTTGATGACGTTTTGTGACGTAGCTAAACTGCTTCTAATCGCCTACATACCTAACCATCATGGCGGCTGAGTTTACCCCCCCCCCCCCCCCCCCCCCCTAGGGCTGATAACTGATATGTTTCTGTAATTTGAGAACAATGCAATTAATTACTACGATCTACGGAACCAAAGCTATTTAGTGGTTCGCGCGTTCGACTTTTGTTTGCACGACCGCTCAATCAATACGCGTACGTTATATGGTAGTATGTGCGATTTATCGCATAGCCCATGCGATAGTAAGTATCGTTTCGGGCATGCATGCAATGCGCCCGCGCGCGGTCGCAAATTTGATGTACACAAAATGCCCAGGCGCTATACATAGTGTCCCAGATAAAACGAAACCGGGTTTCGTGGCAGAAATTTTCTGTCATAATGAATTATTTCCTTGAAGATATATATGTCTGAACAACTATGTGTCTCTTCTTTCATTTGATGTACAACTTATGGCACATAATTCAAGCATGACTGAATTAGAACAATGGAAAGTGGTGTTACCAATATTCCATTTGCACGCTTAAATTTTAAGTTTGGGTGAGTTTTAAGGGTTGTAAACGTTCTTATTTTGAAAAAGGACAAACACCGCATAAAAGTTCATATTTTGTATTTTTTACATGACACCTCATGCTCAAAAAATAAATGATTTATGCCAGAGAACGAGTACAATGAAAACATGCCTGATTTCTGCCCAAATGAGTGAAATATGAGTAAGAAGTCGCTCAGCTTTCCTGACTAAGCAGCTGACAATGGATTTGATGCATGAGTGAATTTACACAAACATGGCGATCAGGGAAAACATGAGTAACAGGCTAGATCAGGAAAGTTACTAATTTGGGCTGGAATCAAGCATGTTTTCATTGTACTCGTTCTCTGGCATAAATCATTTATTTTTTAATCATGAGGTGCCATATGAAAGATAAAATTATGAATTTGTATGCGGTATTGGTCCTCTTTCAAAATAAGTACATTTACTACCCTTAAAACTCACCCCAAACCTCACCCAAACTTGCAATTTCTTCGTGCAAATGGATTGATGGTAACACCACTTTCCATTGTTCTAATTCAGTCATGCGTGAATTATTTGCCATACGTTGTATAGCAAATGAAAGAAGAGAAACAGAGCTTTTCAGACATATCATCGAGGAAATTATTCATTATAACATACAATTTCTGCCATGAAACCCGGTTTCGTTTTTTTCTGGGACACTCTGTATAGCCACCGCACATTGAAGTACGTTAGTGGTATACTTCAATGCCACCGCAACATGCATGTAGGTTACTCTGCATGCATGCAATGTATACAGTGCTTGTATATTTTATTTGATATTTTATTCGCTGCGCACAATATATTTGTGAGATTTTCTATGCTTAGTGCGATATATCGCAGTTGCGATCGATAAGAGGATCGTTAAGTGATATCGTTATCGGAACTGCGCTGTCAGAATTATTGACAGGTGATATTAAAAATGATTCCCTGGCGATGTAGAAATATTTTCAGGATCACATAATTGTTTTGTTTGTTCATTTGGGATATGTCTTTGATGTAATAGAGCAAAATCTCTGTCTGGTGGTACCCTTTAAGTAAGTCTTGTATTCTAGTGATTTTCATCGACCCTCTCATGAGGACGATTGATCAAAACAGTTCGAAAGCAAAACGAAGGGCCTTTGAACGTACGGATAACGTCATTCGCGTGTGTAAATATGATACAGCGGTCTGCATGCAACTGGGCGTACGTAAACGATGGTCCCCGAGGCCTACGTCATGAATACTCGGCGGCCGTGTAGTTTGGGCCTTGATCGGAGGGTGATTTTTTCTCATTTTCAATTTCGATTCGTCAATTCATATTCGATGTTTTAAATTCTGAACTGCTCGAGGCTCGTAAAGTAGAAGATTACCTTTACAATCATACCAAACTTGACACAATTATGAAAGCAATGAAGATAAACTTTAACTGTCACATGACTACGACAGAATTACGTATATATACGACTGTGATATACGTTATTCAGTCATAATTCACATGACAGTTTTGACGGTCTATAGACCCTTTCATGAAACGGGGCCCAGGTGTCATGTTTCATGCCATAGGTAATTTCTTTATCAAAGTTTGCGCGTGGAATTAAACTGAGGTATTTCATGCACTGGCAAGTTTTAGATGTTCCCCAAATATTAGGTTTATCTTCGATTGTTTCTTTTCATTCAATGCGATTATAATATGTTATTTACTTCGATACAATTAGTTATCAGAGTTTGAGTTTGATGTTTTATTATCCTACAAAGAGGATTACATCAGTACAACATTACCATGATTACAAAACGAATGTTTAACACATATTATGAAAGGATAAATTGGACCAGAAAATATCGTTAAATGCCAATATTGTATTGTACCGGGAACAAAAAGGCATCCCATCATGAAAATGTAATGAAAATATATAAATAAGTATTGAACATATACTTGAGCTACAAGCTAGTCTACATCTAAGATAAAAATATGTTACGTTGTTAGCGCTAAATAACGGTATTTGCAAAGTTACTGACAACATAACAAACACAACAAAAAAAGTAACTCCCCCCCTAATCAAAATAGCGTAACTTTTTAACAAAAATGGTTTGAGCAACATAACTTAGCAGGAATGTTTCTAAACTTATTGGCTAACGTCTCCGTGAAAATGAACTTGATTCGCCATGCCATGCTTGAGTGAGCACACATTAAAGGCAAAAATTTCACTTTTCAAAAGTCACAAGAGTCAACAAGTGACAATTTTGCCTTTGATGTGTGGTCACTCATCCATGACTCGACGGACCAAAGTCATTTTCACACAGAAGTTAGTCAATAAATGTAGGAACAATCCTGCCGATTTATTTTGCTTAAAACCTTTTCGTTAAAAAGTTATGTTATTTGATTAAGGTGGACTTATTTTGTGTTGAGTGTAATTGTAGTATTGTTGGAATAAACTCAACAAAAAAGTAAGTCCCCTCCTGATTAGAATAACATAACTTTTTAACAAAAGTGTTTTGAGCAAAATAACTCGGCTGGATTGTTTCTACACTAATTGACTAACTTCTGTGTGAAAATGAAATTAGTCCATCGAGTCAGGCATGAGTGAGCACATGTCAAAGGAAAGATTGGCACTTTGTGTGCTCACTCATGCGTGACTCAATGGACCAACTTTATTTTCACACAGAGGTTAGTCACAAAGTGTAGGAACAATCCTGCAGAGTTATTTTGCTCAAAACATTTTTGTCAAAAACTGACGCCGTTTTGATTAGGGGGACTTACTTTTTTGTTGTGTTTATGAATCATGCACGCTTTTGTAATACACACAACAAAAAAGTAAGTCCCCCTAATCAAAATGGCGTCACTTTTTGACAAAAATGTTTTGAGCAAAATAACTCGGTCAGCTACTCGGTCAGCTACCATGCTATTTTGATTAGCCTAATCACAATAGCATCACACGGTTGAATAGAATACCAACTCACACAACTTCAATTACAATAGCTGTTGCTATGTCAGAAGAAAAGCACTGTCTAAGCTATTGCATGGAGGTATGCAGGGCATGCTTTTGTGTGGATGTTCTTTTTGTACTTTCATCTTTTGTTAATCTTATGGTAGCTGGCCAGTGATTGACAAATGATGTCACTGCAGGTCAACAATAGAATTTGCTCTGGAGGTTTTTTTTAGGAGGTGGGGCTTAGCAACATGAAGACAAATAAATGATAAAATGTTTAAAAATATACAAAACATATTTGGGTCAAACCGTTTACAAATATTGAATGTGTACACTAATACAGAAGAACAGAGGTCACCAGAGACTTTCACCCCCTAACACATAATGTAGAGGATCTTTGATTGTATTGTTTTACCATCTCCATTCGTGGTATCTATGAGAAGAATAACTTTGGTAAAGATGGTGACCTTTGACCTTTACAATGATATTTTATTGAATAAAATGTATCGCGTTACGTATGGGACCAGAATAAATGAGATTTTTCATAAATAATGTTTAAGTTGAAAACCCTCTGAAACTAATTTAGAGGATAAGTTGTAATTCAGTGTGGTAGAGGATACAGTACTCAAGTTTATTGAGGCAAAGTTTCATTTCATTACGACGAACGCTTTTCTTGCAGGCTCTAATTAATTTTGGTCAAGACTTGTTACGTATGGGACAGTTACGTATGGGACATTTTGTCCCCATGCGTTTAACAATGTAGGGAAATCAATATTTAAGAAAAATTCATGGTATTTGGTAAAAATAACGAGTTGCCATGGTGATTGATGTAAACAAGTATCATAAACCCATCCATTAAAACCCTATAACAGAGGTATCACTAATTAAGTTGGCGTTCCTGAATCAGAATCTCAACAATTTGACAGGAATTTGGGGATTATGCAAATTAGTTAAATATCGTAATTATGAAAATCATATGATTTGTGTAATGTTTTTGGAGTCAAATCAGGGCGGTAGCTTGATGCATATAGTACCGTCACCTGCCCTATACACCTTCCCCTCCAAGCCCGTTCAGGGCGGTGGCATGATGCATATAGTACAGTCACCTGCCCTATTATCACCTTCCCCTCGAAGCCCGTTCAGGGCGGTGACATGATTCATATAGTACAGTCACCTGCCCTATACACCTGTCCCTCGAAGCCCGTTCAGGGCGGTGGCATGATGCATATGGTACAGTTACCTGCCCTATACACATATCCCTCGAAACCCATTCAGGGCGGTGGCATGATGCATATGGTACCGTCACCAGCCCTATACACCTTTCCCTCGAAACCCGTTCAGGGCGGTGGCATGATTCATATAGTACAGTCACCTGTCCTATACACCTTCCCCTCGAAGCCCGTTCAGGGCGGTGGCATGATTCATATAGTACAGTCACCTGCCCTATACACATGTCCCTCGAACCCTGTTCAGGGCGGTGGCATGATGCATATGGTACCGTCACCAGCCCTATACACCTGTCCCTCGAAGCCCGTTCAGGGCGGTGGCATGATGCATATGGTACCGTCACCAGCCCTTTACACATATCCCTCGAAGCCCGTTCAGGGCGGTGGCATGATGCATATGGTACAGTCACCTGCCCTATGTACACATTTTCCTCGAAGCCCGTTCAGGGCGGTGGCATGATGCATATGGTACAGTTACCTGCCCTATACACCTGTCCCTCGAAGCCCGTTCATGGCGGTGGCATGATGCATATGGTACCGTCACCTGCCCTAAACCTGTCCCCCGAAGCCCGGTAATGGCGGTGGCATGATGCGTATGGTACCCAAACTTATATGTCCTTTTGTTTATTTGGAATACGTTTTGTTTCGTTCTCTATTAAGCTCTTGTCCAATCCAGTAAGGCGGCAGAGGGTAGCTGTCCTGTAAACATCCTGGATGACCTGCCCTACACCTGTCCCTCGAAGCCCGTTGGGAACGGTGGCATGGTGCAGTTGGTCCCCAAATATCCTCCCAAAGACAGCGACTTCAAGGTTCCTGAGGCAGTCAAGAAAAGGACATCTTGCAACCTGCTCTGTGTAATGCCTGGTGCGTATTTCAAGGACATTTCCTTCCAAAAGCAAGATAAGACTAGACTTGATAATTCGTCACTTTGACGAATTAGGTAATACGAACTTTACCAAGCAATACGATAATTGTTGACGTTTAATTCGTAAGTTTTGTCATGTTTTCATCATATCAATGTAAATGCATTGAATCTATTGTTAGAGCCACCGGCGTAGCGAGTTACGTAATACCTATTCAACTGGGGGGATGGATGAATAGATCCCCCCCCCCCCCCCATATGAATGGGTATCAATGTCATGTCTACGCCCGTGGCTAGAGCTTTACTTCAGCTAAAAAATATAAACTAGTTTAGAACGTCAATTTTATTATTTGTATTATGGTCATTTACTCTATTAACATTACCTGCACAAACATAATTAACAGAATACGGGGATTAACATGGGGGTGTTTCACGAAGATTCATTACGTTAAAATTATATTTAAGATTGACTTAAAACAACTATGGAACGCCATTTATAGCCTCAGAATAGAATGTATTAAAAAGCAAAGTCAGTATTTTAGACTATTCATGAATTTTACATCATGAACATGACATTTACTTTGTGATAGAACATATTAATGATTTACATCTACATGTTATACATTTTAAAATAATTGTTATCGCACACAATAAAGAAAACTATGAGCTTTCTATAGTTGTTAAGTTGTAAGAGGATCTTTGTGAAGCACCCCCAACGTGTATTATTGTTCCGTCTGTGCAGCCTGCCTGTCTACACCATGCAAGAATGGAGGGCACTGTAAGGAGGAGTTAACGGGCTTCAGCTGCAGATGCCGACCAGACTTCAAGGGAGACCAGTGTCAAGATCGAGGTATATATATACCTCACAATCCATAATTGCGCCTTTTATCCTATGCACTGAAACGATGAGTCAATCGCACAAAATAATATGGTACGTACTTTAAATGGATAGATCCTCTTTTGCAAGCCAAATTTCAAAAGTTGCGAGGTTATTGTCTTATATAAAAGGAAATGTCATTTAATAGCATGCCTGACAAAATTAGGGCTTGAAATCTCTTTTTCGTGGAGTTATAGACCTAAAATTGATTAAATTGTTGGACGACGGTTTAATGGGTAGATACGTATTTTCGGTAGGTGAGTAAGTTCGTACACAGATTTCACGGAGTGCCAGATCGGTATGCATGACCCCTACGTGACCCGCGCTAGCTACGTGACCCGCGCATAAGTACTAATGTGTGAGCGTTTACCAAGCAAAATACCCAAACATCGCTTAAACTGACTACATGTAATTATATATTCTTTATTTTGAGATTGTTTCCGTGACATACGTTAAAGGGGTAGTTTAGTTTTGGTAAGGCTAAACTTTAGTAGCCAAAACCTGCACAGTAACATTATAAACTAATAGTTATAACTCCACCATGCTCGAAAGGTATACAAAATTACAAACGACCAAGTAAAACGCCGGTTATCATTCAAAAAGAGCCATTAAAACACAAGAGGGCGCTTTTTTAAAAGGCATTGGTTTCAACCATTTTCAACCCAAATTATGCATGTGATGTTTTGTTGATATAATGATTAAAGAGCGAGATCATCAACATTCATTTAAAAAACGCATTTGAAAATTTTTGAAAAAGTGCAAGCATTTTAAAAAAATTTTCAAAAAATCATCTAATTATTTGGGCCCCAAATAATTATAAGATCAGATATATTTATTGATATTTCAGCCGTTTCTGGGTCGATTTTGACCAAATAAAGTTTATTCTGCCATCAAAATTGCATGTTCTCTCAAATTCGACACTCAGTTTTTCATTACCTCACAAACAAATTGCGATGTGCAGCGCCCTCTATACCAAAACTAAACTACCCCTTTAACAAATGTCGGCTTCACAATAACTTTACGAGAATTAGTACAATATTGTGGTAATATTATGCTAAATCAGTAACTCCTTTATTGACCGATATATAGTTTAAAAGGAGGGACGCATTCGTTTTTCATTCGTAGAATCCAAATTAGAGGGCTGTTCGATCTGATTTTTGTTTTGCGTGTTACATTGATCCCATCCGTCAATTGAAAGCTGTTCAGACGTTTTGTAAAAGTGGACCTGTCCCTTTAAAGGGAAAGTTGATTTTTGGCATAAAAGGCACTACATAGAATAATGAAAAACTGAGTGCCAAATTTGAAAGAACATACACTTTTAATAGCAGAATAAATTTTATGTGATCAAAATCGGTTAACAAATAATGAAATCGGAATTATGAAAATGGTGTCTGCAAATATGGGGAAATTGCCATTTTGGAATTTTATCTTCAGGATCTGTCCATTCAAAACTCGATTCTAACTCTGATCCAGATCCTTCGTCTAATTCACGCTCACTGTTAGAATCAGATGAATCTGAGTGTGGATCCTCCATGATATAAACTTAAACAAATGTATGTAGATATTGAAACAAATCGTGATAATATCTCTCTGTCAACGTGATTAGATGCGCTCAACGTGTACGTCTATGGTAATAGAGTACCGGGGATCCTGAGATTGTCTATATGTGACGTCACAAGGATGACGTCATCTTTCTTCGCCCGGACTCAATTTTTTTTGGAGGGCATTCCCAAAGTAAAATTTCAGGTCCTCATATCATTTATAAATAATTTTCCAAGTGGAAAACAGGTGTTTTATTCGAAATCTACATGAAAGTGTCTTTCTGAAGGGCTAAAATGCCATTTTCAGCTGATTTTCTTGTCAGCCTACCGTTAACGGATGTATTCCATTGCATAGTGTTAAGGCATGTATAATCTATTTAATATGACTGTTAATTTTATTATGATAACATACAAGTTTCATTTGTCAAGGGATTGTTCGACAAGAACAGATACTATTCCTCACTTTTGTCTGTTTGGCAATTTTAAATGTAGCGCCCTCTATACCAAAATTGAACTATCCCTTTAATGATTAACATGGCGCTTCCATTTCACGTTGTAATATTATTTCAAATGGTCTAAAGAATACATTTAGTGAAAATCGATGTTTAATTATCAAAAATAATATATGATTCATGGGCACAAATGTGACTTTTAAGACCTACTTAATAAATTGTCAAACGTATGTAAATTAGTAGTATGTGTTGTTGCATTCTCGTATGTTATACACTTAACTTGACATGCGTGCAACTTTGTTGCTGCGATCGGGCATTTCACGGCCGAGAAAGACATCACATAGCATGGAATTCTGAAATCTAACATTCACAGGGATCCTGTAGCTACGTTGAAATACGCAACATTGAAATGTAAAAACACGGGCCGACAGAAAGTGCACCTCTGCGATTCAGCATTCTTCATTTAAAACACATCTCAACTGGCTCTCAAGATCAACTCTCACGCATTTGCCTCTATTCAGTTCCATTGGCAACGTTCCTATTCTATAAGTCTGCAAACAATTTGAATGCATTATCGAAATCTACTATTTTTTTGTTTTCGTTTTTAGCGGATGCGACAGAAATGACAACGCTACCATCGTGGTCACAAATGATACGTCCTTTTGGTAAGACATAACGCATGGGCCTGTATTTAAAAACTTAGGCTAGACTACAAAAAACGGAATTCCCAGTAACCAGTTAAAATAGTTCAGACAAATGGAATTAACAATCACATTGATGGTTGTCATGCACCACTTCTGATTTGTTTTCTTGTCATTAGACATCAAAACAATGGGATGCTTGACATTCTAATGCCACGGTTTAACATGCTCCAGTATTGATACTCCCATTTTAGTCAAAGAACACATTAAAGGTGCACCTGTAAAGTGTCCGATATTGCCCAAAATCATTGTAAGATATGTCCGAATGATGTGTGAAAGTTTCATTGAAAAAGAACACTGCTTTCCTGGTTAAAAAAGCGAAAATATGCGTCAGCTTTTACAACGAATTACTATATGACGTTATGAGGTTTATGACCGATCATTAACGCTATTGAGCTGAATGATATAATATCGACAAAATAAAGGGGCGTTTGAACAAATCTAACCCTATTTTATTCTTCTTTATCATAAGCTAAACACGGTAGAAGAGAAACGAGGAAGCTCCAATTAATTTTCGTGGTGTTCGACACTTTACAGGCATCCCTTTAAGCGTTAAACAATTTAATTGGAATGTTAGTCTGAAGAGAAACACTAGCAGACTAGGGTTTATCTCTAGTGATGCATGACAACAATCAATGTGCTAGTCAAATTTCACTGGAGCGGAATAGTTTTTACTGGTTAGTGGTATTTTGTGTCCACTTAGTCCAGCCTAAGCTGATTTATTTAATAGAATACCACCAATGATATTTTACTATTACTAGACATTGCAGTATTTACATCCATCTATAATTGTGAAAGATGTTCTCTTAAAAATCAATCGTGAGCTAGACTAAATACACATTTAATCAGCAGTAGATAACAATTAGGGATAAACAGACTTTGCAAGATAAGGATATGAGTTGTAAATTTTAAAACAAATTATGTAAAATCCCTTTGTATATTTGTTGTTATAGCGTTCTTCATGTTCGAGAATGACGTCACAGATAGCTCCGGGTTCACTTCTGACTCGAACGTGAGTATCAGCGGTTCTTTGACATACGATGCGGGAATATGCGGTCAGGCGGCGGTCTTCGACGGTAATACTAAGGTAACCGTGCAGTCCTTTGATGGATACGCCTGGGGAATGAACTTCAGCGTGAGTGTTTGGTTCAAGCGCGCTGGCAATTGGGAAACCATCCTGGGCATTGTCAACAACGGATGGTCTGGGAGCTGGAAGATCTATGTCTATGGACATGAATATAACGGAAGGGTAACATCCTGTTTGTATATCACACCAGACGAAGGAGACACCCAGAACAAAGTATGTCTTCATCATGATTTAATCGGAACTGGGGCAGACTGGAACCACGTGGTGATGACCTTCGACGGCAACCAGTTCATTGCATATATGAATGGAGGTAACAATCAAACGAAGGATGTCTGCAGCTGCAACCGTGAGATTATCACCAAACAAACGCCCGTGACTATTGGGCAAGGTGGTGGTAGTAGTAGCGGCAGTTCCTTCACCGGTCTGATCGATGAAGTGCGTATCTACAATCACACATTGTCCGAGTCACAGGTCTATGACTTATACAACACCTCCCGCTGTACTTAAACAAAGAGAGCTGATTATTAAACAAAATTGGGGGGAAAAAACTCCCCGTCCTCCCACATCCCTACTGGAACGAACGCATTGTGCAACAGTGTGAACACACTGTGTTGCACAGTGTGGACCACAGGGTGAACACATCATGTAGACTGCTTCAAATGTTAAATTGGAGCGTCTTCAGTGTGAACACTAATTTACACTTTAGCGACAGGGCACTCAATGTGAGATCACAGTGTTGTCACAATATGCACACAGTGCGTTCACAGTGTGAGTTGGTTTTCGCCCAGTTAAAACGCTACAATTTAACACTGTGGTCCACACTGTGAAACACGGTTTGGATACCTCGTCTGAACCTCTTTACCATGTTTACCAGGCACATGCATGACAGGGGTCGTCTATCCCAGTCACGTGTTTAACATTTATTCCATACCGCCCCTCGTCCTTATAAAGGGTCATACTATATGAAGGCTCGATCATTATATTACCCCACCCGTCCTGCCCAGACTAACATGGCACCCGTGTAGCAGTCACCTTTCAATAAAGACCTTGCCTATACTATTTCTAAAACATCATGAAGTGATCTCACAATTAGGCTAAAGAAAAAATAATGTTCCCACCCATCCCTTCCTTACGTACAATGGAAATAACACAATTATAATGCTAAAATGTTATAATGCTAATAATATGTTGCATTAAAGGATATTACCATCCAAAACTAATATTGTTAAAAATAAAAGGTAACATCCTAAGTAGTCCAGTCCATCAGTTCACACAAAATAGGATGGTATGGTCGCAATATCAGTATAACTAGCCTTTTTTATGTACATACTTATTTTACTGCAGCAAATTTGTAAATAAATGCGCAAATATAGAAATGTAAGAGTAAATGTATTTGTTTGTCTACAATTAAATAAACAACACATTTTGTAGCGGTAAGGCAGACAAGTGTAAATCGTGTTTGAACAATACTGTAAAGTCATTAATAGGGAATAAGTAGTTCATAACCGTGTTGTTGATACAATACTTTTAAATAATTGTCAAATATTGTCTTTAAAGGGGTAGTTTAGTTTTGGTAGAGAGGGCGCTGCACATCACAATTTTTTTGTGAGATAATGAAAAACCGAGTGTCGGATTTGAGAGAACATGCAATTTTAATGGCAGAATAAACTTTATTTGGTCAAAATCGGTCCAGAAACGGCTGAAATATTATACAAATATACCAAGCTGTGAGAAAGTATAGTGGAATTATATATCTGAGGAGGGACTGGCATAGAACTATTTTTTCCGAGGGGCGAAGCCCCGAGGACAAAAATAGTAACTATACCAGTCCCTCCGAAGATATATAATTTCCACTATACTTTTGAACAAAAAGCTTGGTATATTTGTTTTATATCCCTTCTGTTTGCTCTATATCCTTCGCATGATTATAATCATCTAAATAAATGATTTCAATTAAACTTAAGTATTATAAAAGAAAACAAACCATTGGTCATAGAACCATCACTGCACTATGTACTGTTTGTGACACTGGCCCCCTTTGCGCAATAGTCCTGGCACAGAGCGCGTATTGCGCTATCTTTCCATTCATGGTTACGCGCATTAACAACTAATGCGCACACAAATGCAAAACGTGCGCATCAAAGTGAATAATTAACCCGCTTTACATACACACGTGTACGTGTGTAATTGAATGGGAAAATAGCTATTCGTACACATTACATATACATTACATGAAATTAAATTAAATGAAATGAATTAATGTCACGACCATGGAAGGACAACGATGCAAAATGTGCAGCATTTTTCGAAATTGTTTACTTCGAAAACCGCCATGTTATACATGAAATGCATCTCTAGAATATTTTTTGGAACTTGTTGATATTCACGGGTGAAAATATTCTGTATTTCGTTTTAAATTACTCTTTGGGAAATCTCGTCGAGAATCTTTCGCAAGCTAAAACAAGACATCCGCTCGCAGAGAAGCTGTTATTCCACGCATCTCTATGGGCAAAATGATCTATAACGTTATTTTCCTGCTAGTTGTGCTTGCTATTGCTGCTATCGGCAAAGATTGTGAAAAATATTCCCCGATTTCAGATTTATAGTGGAAATAATCTTTATTGTGAGAGCCCCAATTGACCAATCACGTTTCTAGAATACTCATGAATATTCATAGAAGGGATATAACAATAAATATATTTGATCTTATAATTATTTGGGGCCCAAATAATTGGATGATTTTTTCAAAAAATTAAAAAAATGCTTACACTTTTTCAAAAATTTTCAAAAGCGTTTTTAAATAGTTGTTGATGATCTATTTATACTTAATCATTATTTCAATAGAACATCACATGCATTATTTTGTATGAAAAATGGTTGAAACCAATGCCTTTTTAGAAAGCGCCCTCTTGTGTTTGAATGGCTCTTTTTGAATGATAACAGGCTTTTTACTTAGTCGTTTGTAATTTTGTATACCTTTCGAGCATGGTGGAGTAATAACTATTAGTTTATAATTTTACTTTCAATGTTTGGTTACTAAAGTTCAGCCTTACCAAGACTGTACTACCCCTTTAATATCAGTTTATAGTCATGTTTGTATATAAGCGGTTTGTTCATCATGTATATAATACTCATATATCTGAAGGCCCTCTGAACTATTTTGAGCCAGAACCCGTTTACCACTGATCCCGAAAACACTCGGGCGGTTGCCATGGATATAATGTTGTGTTTGCTGTCCTAGTGCTGAATCGAAACGTTTAACAAACATGTAAACGTTTAGCATTTAAGAAAACGTTTAAACAAACAAAATAATCGTATTTGTTTCTTAGTTACTGCATTTGTCACAATGTTGTCTCTATATTTGTAACCACTGTGTTCATCGTGTAGGTCTTGATCTGAGGGCTACCTGAAATATATTTGATGTATATTACATAAATTGTACGAATAATGTGTTTATTTACTTAAGTGTTAGTAAAACGCATTGAGACGCAACGTTATTATTGTGCGTTATATAAGCACATTATTATCATTATTATCATTTTGTTATAATTATGATTGTTATTATTAGTATTGTTATTATTATCATTAATATTATTATTATTTTAATTTTTTACACATGTTAACACGTTCAAGCATTAATTATATGGTTTAATTCAAAACCATATAAAACGAATATCGAGCAAATTTGAAATAGCATGGATTCAGTAGAAGGGCAAGT
The DNA here is from genome assembly GCA_037951105.1 of Echinarachnius parma. Lineage (NCBI taxonomy): Eukaryota > Metazoa > Echinodermata > Echinoidea > Clypeasteroida > Echinarachniidae > Echinarachnius > Echinarachnius parma. The sequence goes on along the minus strand of JBAMJV010006837.1, from coordinate 35,358 downwards.
TATTTTGAATCTAAATTGAAAATGGTAAACGTTCATGCTATTCACGGAACATTTTATTTTACTATGTTTAAATCGTCAAGGCCATTGTTGTCATTCAAAATAACAACCGTTCATGAGAATGGGGGTTTTTCAACTCCCTGACGAATGCTGGTAGATCCCCCACCAATACAAACTTGAAACGAATAGAAAATTGTTAATGCGATTTCATGTCTGAGTGGTTAAAGGGGTAGTTCAGTGTTGGTCCAGTATATAGGGCGCTGCACGAAATAATTTTGTTGTGAGATAATGAGAAATGTATTGTCAAATTTAAAGAGCATTTAATTAAAATTACGGAATGAACATTATTTGATCAGAATCGGTTAGAAACATCGAAATGAAAATACTGGATATAGCAACAGCGCCCTCTTCATGAAGCCAGCGATAGTGTGAAAAGTACGCCCAAAAAGTGCTCCATTCACCATGTACACTCGCGTAAATCGATTTTCTCGAGTGAATGGAGAACCTTTTGTATTGGGTGTACTTTTAGATATTTGCGGCGGCTTCAACGTCGCTCGTTCGGCAGTGTGCAGCGTGCTATATCCAGTGTGTATATCGATGGTTAGAAACAACTGAAATATCAATCAATATATTGGTTAGTAATAACGGTGGGATTCCATAAATAAATCATATTCGTAGTCTGATTGGTTAAAGGGGTAGTTCAGTTTTAGTATAGAGGGCGCTGCACGAAATTATTTTTGATTGAGATAATGAAAAATTGAGTGTCAAATTTGAAAGAACATGCAATTTTAATGACAGTATAAACTTCATTCGATTAAAATCGGTTCAGAACGGCTGAAATATCAATAAAGATATCCGATCGGAATATATATGGGCACCAGATTTATTCGATAATTAAAACAAAATTAAACAATGCTTACACTTTTTTTTTAAATGTTCAAAAGAGGTTTTTAAATAGTTGTTGATGATCTCTCTATTCAATCATTATTTCAACGATACATCACATGCATAATTTTGTATGCAATAAGGTTGAAACCAATTCTTTTTTAGAGAGCGCCCTCTTGAGTTTTAATGGCTCCTTTTGAATGATAACAGTCTTCTTACTTAGTCGTTTGTATTTCTGTATACCTTTTGAGTATGGTTGAGTTATAACTATTAGTTTGTAATGTTATTTTGCAGGTTTTGGTTACTAAAGCTCAGCCTTAACAAAACTGTACTACCCCTTTAAAGTATCTACCTCAATGTAAAGGCTATGTTGGTATACTGACCACTAATGGACAAGTAGGCTTTATGAATGAACTATTTAATTGTGAATATAATTCAAAGCCCGCGATGTATTATGACTTAATATTTAGCTATTTAAACCGTATCTTAACGACTTTTGATGAAAGAAGTGGTGTTTTGTTTTGTAAATATTTTGCATTTTTAACATTCATATTTTAGCTTTCCTGTAGTTGTAAATACTTCATTTCCATGCGTTCTTAGAACCAGAATTATATTTAGATAATATATTAAACATTTGAGTTGTATCCTCCTGTTATCCTATTAAAGGAGAAGGAAAAACTTACATGTTCGCTTTCTTTTACTAACAAATGCAACATTTATGCAGAATTGAAAATTTATCTTGAATATCACTAATAATGGCCATAATCACTATTTTTGAAACCACTATGTACTGTTATGACTGAACACTGGAGGCTACGGTTTTCAAACTTTACTATATGAAACGTCATCGGTGCGCATCTGAGCGTGTACTAACAAAAGCGGGTTATTTAACCAATGTTGTTGAAGCTGATGCTATGTCAGTAGTTATATAACCCGTTTTTGTTAGTGCACGCTCAGATACGCTCATATTGACTACTCGCATTGTTATCCCCTTATTTGTTTTCTCATGTATCATGCCTTGGTACAAACGTTAGAAGGCAGTTTCATAAACCATTTGTAGCCTTGTAATAAAATATATTCAAAAGCAAAAAGCAAGTATATTATACTTTTAATACATTTGGCAGGAAGAACATGAAATCTCCTTGATAATATAATCATATTAATGATTTGAAACAACATGTTATGCCTTTTAAAAGTACTTTTACAATTTGTTTTCAAAGAAACTAACAGCTTTCCATACTGTTTAAGTCTAACGTAGAATGAAGTTCAACTTAGGATCATTGTGAAACACCCCTGAAATACTGAAGTTCGTAGATATCGGGGGAAAACATATTTACATTGTGATATTTAGTATTCTCTGCTTAATTTGTAATGTCTATAAACTGAACTGTCGAAAATATTGCACAACATCAACTTTTCATGGAATGGCATCCTTGATATACTCGTGCACATAGATATCCTATTACAACATTAAGTGTGCATGCATTTAAGATAGAGCTTGATGTTGAACAAATATCGAACACATTAATGGCATTTAAACATTATTTTTTTTACAGATATGTGGCGAGTCCTTCTGTAGTGGAATCACAGTTTGTGGCAGATTGTTATTCCACTGGACTTATATAAATCTCTCCTTAAGATTTACCTTTTTAAGCAAGCCCAATCGTGTTTTGTTGTTAATATTATTTTGTTATCCCGGTAATCTACTATCGCATTAAGTAATATAATCATAATAATAACAATAACTGGTTCTTTTATAGCGCATTTTATTACAATAAGTGCGTATCAATGCGCTTTACAATAACACAAAATATCACAAATAACACAATTTATTTACATATATGTGGCCAGTTCTTCTATTGTGGAATCACAGTTTGTGACAAATTGTTATTTTACTGGACTCATTGTTGTTATTATTTGTTAGCCCGGTAATTTACTGTTGTATTAAGTTGATTAACTTGCGTAACTTTGATCATTCATTAATTGTATTAATAATGTTTAATGTAATCTAGTACAGTGTAGTAACAAGTGCAAAAGGTGATGAGAGATTATTCAAATTTGCATTGATGTAATACGATATGTCCACAAAGTAATGTGTGAAAATGACACGTTAATTGGATTTGTTTTGGCGAGAAAATGAGCAAAAGTGGAACGTGATATCCACTAATTCATTGCACTTACTGATGAGAGATTAATCAAATTTGTATTGATGTGATATGATATGTCCATAAAGTAATGTGTGGAAGTGGTGTGGCAAGATCGGAAGAGCGCGTGCTTTCTGATCGTGAGACCCCGAGTTCGAACCCTGCCCACTCCGTTTGCCCTTCAGCAAGGCATTTAATCCACATTGCTGCTCTCTACCCAGGTGTATAAATAGGTACCTGGTCTGGTGAAAATTAGCTTGGTGCACCTATATGGTTGTCCGCCGCTAGTATGCTCCCCGGGGAGTTGAGAATGTGTACACTATACTTGTGCGGGTCTGAAATGTACCAAATGACCAGGGATAATAATAAGCGATTTGAGCACCTTAATAGGTGGATATTGAGCAATATAAATATTTAATATTATTAATGTCACGTTAATTGGATTTGTTTTGGCGAGGAAATTGGTATTCACTCACTCATTGCACTTACTCTGTACACGGCTTAAATTTCCCGTAGACAGTTTAACATCTGAACAATTAAATCGTGTGTCCCGTGCTTAACATGACAATGTATGAGAGAACCACTAAAGTTCTAAATAAGTTTGAGGATTTGAACAATGTTACTAGGTCCCTTTGATTTGTACTTTTAATTAATGTATACTTTCAAAACACAACTACATCTACGTTTCACAATGTTGCACATATTAAATCTAAATTGTAGTATTCTGTACTTATAACTTGACCTTATTGAATTGTGCAGTACTCTTTATTATCCTCTGTATGATTTGTTCTGATATTGTTATTCGTCTGTATGTACAGCGCTTAGAAACATAATATGTACTAAGTGTGTTATAAATGTTACTTATTTATTTATTTGTTCCTGAAGGATGCCATAATTATAGACTTTTAATTTGTGTTTTTTTTTTTCCAAATATATAGCTAAATATCAAAAGTCTTGATTTGAAAATCCAAAATAACTCTTACTTTCAAAGGTGGCTGTCCAAACGTATGTTCTTTCATTCAATTTAATCGTTTCATTTAACGGACGCACGCTTCAAGATTTGTACAGTTAACATCAGGCATAGTCACTGTGTTTGCGCTTACGAGCGAAATCGACAGGGCCCATACTAATGAAAGCCTACTAGCTTATTTTCTTGCTAAGTCTATTGTGGATGACGTAGCAAAGAATTCAACACAAGATCTTTAACTGGCTAACTAGGGTACACCTAAGATACATAAGGCTTGCCCAGCTAACCCTAGTTAGGTACTAGGAAACATGTGTGTGGCTCAATAAACTGCACATCTTAAATACTGCCGTCCCATGACAAAAGGAAGCAACTCTGAATTTATCAAAATCGACTTTTTTCTTGATTTGGGGTATTTTTGGTATGCTCTACATGATGGTGAATAAATTGAGGTCACATGACCCCTAATTTCCGAAATATAGATATATCAAAAGGAAGCAACTCTAAAGATTTCCTCATAAAACACTGACAAAAGGAAGCAACTCAATCAGCCAATCACCTATCAGCATGGAAGTGGCATGTGTGCATTGATCTCCCAATCAGCCAATCAGAGCGCGCCTAAGTGCAGCTCACTTTTCTCCTTGAATGTCTGTCAACCACTGCACCAGAATTGATACAGAAAATGCTGAAATTCGCTGATCTGTTTGCACATCTGAAGGAAACGTTAGTGTATTTTGACTGAAGTATATATATACATTTAAAACCCATTTCATTTATCAATCAAAATGCTGACTGTGAATAAAAAATATAACGTTTTCTTTTCATTTCACAGCACAAGTTCTGATGCTATGTGTTTATTATTGTCCCACATGTAGACTTTTGTGTGGGGAATTTTGCAGAAAATGATTAACTTGATGAAATGTTGTTTTACCTGGCTTTGCCAATGACTCACACACAAACACAAACACACACACACATGCACAACCATACACGTACACACACATACAAACACACGCATGCAAACACACACACACACACCGTATACGCACACATACATACATACGCGCAAACAAACACACACACGCACAAACACACATACACACACACCCACAAGCAAACACACAGACACACCTACACACACACGCACTCACACACAGAAACACGCACACGGCACAGCCACACACACACACACACACACACGCACACACACACACTTACAAACGCACATAACACACACGCGCACACACACACACACGTACGCACACACACACACGCGCACACACACACGTACACACACACACACACACACGCATGCAAACACACACAAAGATATGCACACAGACATACATACGTGCAGACATACGCACATATACACACACATACACACACAAACACGCACATATGTACACATACATGAGTAGATACACACTAACACATACACACACTAACACATACACACACTGACACATACTCACATGCACTCACACACACGCATACATACACATATATTTGCACATAAATATACACACAAACGTATATACACACATACACATGGATACACACACAAACACACGCACGCACGTACTCACACAATACTGACTTCTTAGATTATCAAGAGTTGCTTCCTTTTGTCATTGGATGACGCGTGCAAATATTCAAGATATACTGTGACAAAAGGAAGTATGCTGCTTAATTTGCATAAAACAATGATTTTACAAATCAAAACATATCAACCCGAAATGCCTTCTCTGAGTACATTATAAAACATGTCATACCTGGGAATTCGGATTTTATGTTTGAGAGGTCAGAAAGAAAAACATATTTTCTTCATTTACTAAGAAACTCATTCCACAGAGTTGCTTCCTTTTGTCATGGGAAGGCAGTATAATACACTTAGCAAGTTCTGGAACTAAGCTTGTAGGCTTTTTTTTGTATATGGGGCCTGGTTACGAAAAACATGGCACTTACCTTGTGAGTTATTGAAAAGCGCCCTTGCTGTCTTCTATAAAACTATTATGGTATGTTATGATCTTTGTATGTGTCGAAAAAAAATATATATATTAAATTTCTTGCCGTTCCATCAAACAATTGTTTTTCTTATAATATTCAGGATCTATGTGGAACAAGTGTCATTGTGTGTGTACTTGTGTGCGTGTGTGTACTTGTGTGTGTGTGTGTGTGTGTGCGTGTGTGTGGGTGTGTGTGACTTAAATTGGCGGGATATTTTTGTTGGATTGTCAGGTAATTCAAATATAATAAAATGTTGTAATACTATCATTTCTATGGTAAAATATATTTTATTTGTATTTAGAAAAGAGGGAGTTCTACCAAATATTGATAAAATACAGAAATTATTATTAGATTATAAGGACCAGGAAAAGGGAATAGCAACTAAAATGGGGAAAGTAGGATTACATTTACAAACATGGGAAACGGTAAAATTAGAATAAGATTGAAAGAATGAACTTTTTATACGTGATGTTTCTCCCGTGAGCTTGTAACATTTAAAAAAGAATTGATGTAAGTATGAATTTTGTAAACATTATTTTTTAAGAATGTGAGCAGATTTCCGGGGCAGGGGGGAGAGGGTGCAGGGGGTGGGGAGGGGGCGGTGGGGGGCGATGGGGTGGGAGAAATAGCATGTTTTACTTCTTTGTATCTATTGTTAAATCTCCATTGTGTTTAATTTTTGTGAATTACACTTGATTTGTACAGTTGAGATGTAAACTTGTATTAATTAAAATGTTATTCAATTGTAAATGTTATGTTAATAATTTGGAGAAATAAAAATCACTTCAAAAAAGAAAAGTGTGTGTGTGTGTGTGTGTGTGTGTGTGTGTGTTTGTTTGTTGTGTTTTAAAGGCCCAAAATATGAAGGTTTTAAAACATTAGATGATTTTTTGTTAAATGAAGTAAGTCCCCGCTACCTGTATTTGAATAAAACAAATTTATGGATAATATCAATCGTTTCCGTACGATTTTGGATCCAACAAACATTTATATTTGCTTTTGCCATTCATACACTTAGTTTTCCTCTTGCTTGCACAAAATATCTTTTTTGAAGCGCCCTCAAATCCAGAACTTTACTATCCAATACTATGGAGTACAGTCAAACCTGTCTATAGCGACGACTCAAGGGACCGGCGAAAAGTGGTCGCTATAGGCAGATGTTCGCATTAGACAGTTTGGCGGCCATTTTGAATTTCTGGTCTCATGTATTCTGCCTAAAATATTAATACACATGTGTAATTTATTGGCATCTGTACACGCATGTGTGCAACCACATTATAAATTCAAACTATATATGATTTGGCATTATATTTGAAATGATATTAAATGTTTGTATTAACTTTTTACGTCAGATTTTAATTGTAAAATGTGTCAATGTGTCATTTTGATTTACTCATGAAACTTGAAACAATCAATGGCACTCTTAAATACGCAGGTCAGTGGCGTAGCGACCGGGGGGGGGGGGGGGGGGAGAGGCAGGGGGAGGCAGGGGGGGGGGCACGTGCCCCCTCAATTATTTCGAAAAAACAATAGAAAACATAAGGGGACATTTTTTGAAAGAAAAAAAAAGAAATACATAAGGTGTGCCCCTCAATAAGTTTGTGTGCCCCCCCCCCCCCCCCCCCCCATCAGTCCGACCACGCTACGCCACTGACGCAGCTGTAAAGTTTCATATACAACTCTGAAGACAAAATGCATTGTTTGTCGAAACAAGCGCATGGATAATCATTAAAGTAATCATCAGAGTAAGAAACACTGGGGAAATATTGAAATATTTGTAAGATGTCATTGATGAAGTAGGTTGCGATGTTGCGTTAAGTGCCTTTGTTCACCGCATGTTTGTACCAGCATCAGGTACTGAAGTAATGGGCATGAATAATCTTCGTTTATGAGTCTCAAACACTTGTCGGTGAGCAAGCGTCCGTCTGAAAATCATTGTCATTTTAAAAGTTTGTTTATTATAGACTGTCATGCTCAGAATTGGAGCCTTGTGCGACCAAAGACGACCGAACTCATGCCTTGATCGCTCAGGTGCTAATTTTGTGGTCGCTATACACATGTGTATACGTGCATCGGGAGCCAAATAGGGTGGTTCGCTGGTCGCGTTAGGCAGGTGGTCGCATTACGCAGGTCGTTTAACACATGGTTTTTCAGGGGAGTACCGGAGAGCAGTCGTTATGAGCAGGTGGTCGCTATAGACAGGTGGTCGCATTAGTAGGTTTACGCTTCATGAAGTGCTTCGTAAAACTATTATACCAGAGCATATTCATAATGTAATCAAACGAAGTGTTTGTTTTACACCTGTTGATTGTCTGTATTTCGTATGATTGATGGACATGGTTAATGGATAAGGTTAATAACACTTGACAGAAATGGGATGAAATTCGTTTGTAAAATAGCTGTTCTTTGAGCATTTTCTGTAATGACTAATACGCAAAAATAGAATTCAATATAAATTGTACAACCATAAAAACAACAAAGATGCTGACCCAATTGACATGTATCATTCCAGTTTGGGAAATTCATTTAATAATTAGGCTTATTTCATTAGGACATTTCTTTTCAGTAAATTGTGTGTGTGAAAAGTATATTTGGAGGGAATTAAGTGGAACACATGAATTATTTATTTAAGCTAAAATAAACAAGTTTTGAAACCACTGCACATCACAAATTACCTACCATTCATTTTCGCCAGCCAATCGTTTAAAGTATTATCATGTATTCGTACTGCCGCACGCCCCAACAAATTGATTGCTGCGAATTAACAAAATTATGTATCTTACCACAAAATTATAATCATGATAATAGAGAGTATACCTATCGTCAATTATCCTCGCAAGCCTCGGTTAGGTGTGATGATGATGATATGACGCATGTTACGGGGGCGAATGGTCGATGGCTTTCCTTCGTGTTGTTTACGACTAAAGTACGTTCATCTCATAAAGTTTATGCCTGAATTATTTAAAAAATATTCTTCCTGAAAACCATCAATACCCTGATTTTGTCACATTTTACTAAGTACATGTATTAGAAAATCTGGTTTCTTCTCATGTTTTGTTTATTTTGGCAACGACATTTCAATGTGCGACTATCATTTTCGCCGTTTATACATAAACCCTCCAAAAAAGTCCGCAATTCAAGTTTAAAGGTGCTCCTGTAAATTTTCAGACATTGCCCAAAATGACATTTGAGACTGCAATCCTGTACCAAAATCATTGTATGATATGTCCAAATAATGTATGAAAGTTTCATGACAAAGGCCACTGCTTTCCTGGTTTTAAAAAGCGAAAATATGCGTCAACTTTACAACGAATTACTGTATGACGTTTATGAGGTTTATGACCATTCATTAACGCTCTTGAGCTGAATGATAGATATCGTTATACTATAAAGGGGCATTTGAACAAATTTAACCATATTTTCTTCTTCTCTTACCATAAGCCACACAACAAGGTAGAAGAGAAATGTGGAAGCTCAAAATTATATTTATGGAGTTAGACTCTTTACAGGTGCACCTTTTAGCGTCTCTCCTATTACTTATTACCGTTCATGATAAAAGGTTTTCACCCATTAAGGTGGCTTAAAAAAATAATTTATGCCAAAAATTCCATGATAGATTGCGAATTTTCAAGAGCTAGCGTGTACTTTAATTATTTGCACTTGCACCCCTTCCTTCTCCTATCTTTTTTTTTGTTATCTCTATCCCATAATTATGTTATAGTTTGTATACATAATTCAAGCTTGCATTAAATTTCCTTGGGGTGTCAAGCCATCAAGCTTGCAGCTTATTGTGACTTCCAATGCAACTCTCCTAATATACTGTATATTATTATGTTGTATAGTTATTCTTTATTTATTTGTATATACAATTGTTTAATGTATTTAAGCACAATCGCAATATTTATGTTTTGTATTATATGTTGTAAAACAATTGTTTTGTATTTATATTATGTTTTGATGAAAGTTGCAAAATAAAATAAATGAAAGGGAAAAAAATAAAGATAACAATAATAATGATTATAATAATAATAATAATAATATATAACAAACTTTAAAAGGGTGCCTCTTGATTCAACCTATCCAGTGCTTCGAGCCATTAAGACGTGTGTATTAACCCCTTTTCGAGGCCCGTAGCCAGAATTGTTCGGGGTGGGGGCGGGGCAGCGTGGCCAGCGAAAATAATAATATTCTGCTAGGGAGCAGCAAAAATCCTGCTAAATTAGTCAAAAATTATGCCAAACCTCTCGATACCAAGTCCTGTCCCAAATATTCCATAGACAACCCATTGGTTGAGAATCCTGTAAGCGCAGGGGGGGGGGGGGGGGGGGGGGAGGGGGGTGAGGGGGAGGGGGGTAGTCGTAGAAAATGTTCGAAGTCGAGACCAAGTACCTAAACAAATTTCGAGACCGAGACCAGGTTAGGTCGAACATTTTCGAGACCGAGACCAGGATTTTTACACAAATTCCGAGGCCGGGACCAGGATCCTTCGAAAAATGTTCAGGTCGAGATCATTGGTGACGATTGTCGAGACCTTATTTTTTCTCCCAATTCTGCCAGAATTATGCTACAAAAAGACAAATTGTGCCAGGCATAATGCCAAATGCTACAAGGGTCAAAATTATGCCAGAAAGCATAAATATGCCAGATCTGGCAACGTTGGGGCGGGGGCGCAATTCACAAGAGCGGTTGTCGTGACGCGAGACCATTGTATATACCCTGAAGGCCATCCATACTCGTCCGCTCAGCATCGAGAATGATTCTTTTTCTGATAAAAAGAAATTTGGAAGCGATTTTGTTACTCAGTTGGAAAATAGCCGAGCACAGGTCTGTCCACATTGTTAACATTGCGCATTTCTTGCAGTCGTGTTTCGAAATAACAAAACGAGTGTGAATCTCTTTCTTTCCGACTTTTCGACTCTCATGTAGATCGACACTTAAGTGTGACCTATCACCGTAAGATCTTTTTAACGTCACGATATTAAGTTTTTCTGATTTTGGTATTTCTGAATTCTTCAAGACACAGATTTCTGGTGATAAACAACTTGTCGTACTTCTGTAATAAAACCTGATACAGAAATGTCTTACATCCAGCAATAACTCTGTATCTACAAAGTCAACTAACTTCTGAATTTGTTCTGCTTTACATTTACAAATGTTATAAGGGTCTGGCGGCAACATTTTACAATTATTTATATTTGATCTGTTTATGCGGCATTAAACGGAGTCCAAAGAATTCAGTCATCGTGTATTGATGTGGTTACACCGCGACGGAAGGATACAAGAAGAAAGTAAGTGGAACATTTTGGCAAATACTTCTTTTTCCTGGAAACAAATTGTTGATAAACCCATCAAGCATAATACAGTTTAAGACCAAATATTGAATGCTTATTGCAAAGATAATTGTTAACATAAATGTGCATGGTTGTCCTACGCTGTTTTAATATAAATTTTGTTTCTTCAAACCTTCTTAAAACAATCTTTAAGATATTTTAGAAGTAATATTAGCTAAAAAGTTATCATGAGATTTTATGATAAGTTTGAATGTGAAATTTAAATGTGGATGTTGTTATGTTTTACTATTAGATTCACTTCTCTTATGATTCTCATCGAAATGCTTCCAATTTTCATTTACCCGTAATGCTATTATTGTGTTTGTTAGATGTTTCTGAGGAGTCTTAGTAGGTATTTGCTATAGCTATACACAATTATTGTTTTAATTTGTAGTTTTTTAACAACCATTCCAGATTCAGCCTTTTATAAGGAATTTATTCGTTTCTGCCGCTTCCCACTAACAAATAATGTACCTTTTTATGCTACTTATTACTAAATTGTTTTGGTATTTGTTTGTTTTGATTTCATTTGTTATCACTGTTCGTGTATTAATTCTCTTCAGGCATTTGTATGAGTGAAATAGACTGGAAACGGGGAAAACTGATATAATTACAGAAATATCAACATTGTTTTCATAAACCTTAGATCACACAAGAAACCTTACTTCTGTCGAAAGTAAACATAACATAAGTTGTATAATACCCAGTGTGAATCACAAGACAACATATTCAGATTCTTAGAATAGGTTAACAAGTGTTATATGTATGGTTTAATACAAGAAATGTTTGTACAATTTGTTGCGTAAGGTCGAAGGTGACCTGAACAAAAAAGAAACACACTATAAACATTCTTTATCTGTTAGGTCAATATGCAAGAAAGATATGATTGAATCATCATCTATTTAAAAAACAAACATTGCGTGTTGAAAATTGCCAAAATTAAGCCTAAATATGCATGAAAAAATAATAGAGAAGATTTACAAGATTTAAATTTGTGTAAAGGTATTTAAACAAAAATAATACATACAAGATCAAAATTGTTGTTGTTTGTTGTATTAATGCTTAATTTCAAGGTGGTTTGGTTTCGATCACCAGGTTGCGGGAGAGGGTGACGGGAGGGAATGGTGAGCTTAGGGGGACCGATAAGTGGGATATATTAGAAGTACATTACTATGATTGAACATTGCTATTGTATGTAAATTAAAATAATTTTTTGCTTTTGGACCACATGGAAGAACAGGAAAATAATGAAAATGGTCTTAATATGATTGGGCTTTCCAATCGGTTTGCTATATTTTATTTAATTAACTTGCTGTATTATCATTTAAAATGTACTTTATATGTATTTTTTTTTATTGTATGTATTATGATTTTCGGAAAAAAAAGAAAAAAAGAAAAGAACAACCGTATTCAAATTAAATGAAACAAATTTTTAATCGAAATTTAGTTTATACTTTTAACCTGAAACTGACTTAAAAATGACATTTAAAAAAAGTTCACTTTCAGTTTCCTGTCGTCGTTCCGTTAAACACGAAGCATACTGTAAAGTAGCAATATTTTGGAGAAAGTATAGTTCAAAAGCATAACCAAGAATATCAGATTTTAGAACAGATTCTTTGAGAAGTTACTGTGACATAAGTATTAATAGAATGTCGATAACAGTTTTCGAGAAGCGTAGTATATTCTAGCAGACTAGGACCTAAGAAAAAACGGGTACGAACTTGTTGACAATTATAGCGCAATGTGGAAACAATAGAGTACCCTTTCGTGAAGGGCTACACTAAATAGTTAGTTAAACATAATTCGTTTTTGTGAATGTGTTCTCGAAATGCAAGAATAAGGGTTATTTGTATGTGCCAATTATTTGTACCCGTTTTTGTGTTTAAAATCGGGTGTTATTTGTTCGGATACTTTTGACTACGGTTGAAAGCGTCTATAGACTCTTTCAAACTCAATCTTAAATATTTCCACAATGAGGGAGACATTTAAAAACTCCCCAAACCCATGAAATTCTTCTGTTGCCATGAGCCAAATTAATATCAAGGTATACGAGAAGTGTGAAAGCTCCATGTGATTTGGGGTTGAACTTGTACAAAGTTAATGGATTACTTTAATGAACATTGGCAGTGAATATTGCCGGTTTGAGTTATTGTTTAATTGTGATTAAAACAGTTGATTGCACTCTAAGAGTACGGCATCACTTTTTCCAAAATTTAATACACATGATCAAGATTCATCATAATTGAATGGGAATTTGTCCATGTCAATAACTTGCTGTTAATGAAATTAAAACAATTTAACTAATGCGTTAAAATAATTTGTTCACACAATCATTTGCGAAAATAAATAAGAAGTTACGACACTTAGAGCTATACGCACAGACATGAATACATTTGAAGAGTTTAAACCTACATGCTCGTTTGGGGGAAATTATCGAAACAAACTTTATTCGCCAAAATAATTGATTAGTATTGTAGAAATAGCATAAAAAGTGGCTTGCGTGGAAAAACCGAAGTATCGTTAAATGCAGAAATATCAGTTACAACATTTATGAAAGCTGCTGATATGGTGACTCTAAATGCACCGTCATTTTGGCCCGTCTACGCAGGCCACATCTATACGCTCGTTCGTGCGATACACACGTGCACCGCATTTGCCATTTAAATTTACGGTAGATGAGTTTTATGATTTACCAAATATATAAATAGTAGGCGGTTTCCAGGCCAATTTGTTTATCATCCCGTATTAGTAAAAACATATTCTTTCACATGATTGGAAATAAGAGCATCCATTTCATTTTGTGAGTTGGGGCGTTTCCCAAAACGTTTTTACCAATTCGAGACAATTGCGATTCAACCTACTGATAAGCAATCCAAAACAATAGAACACTTGTGATACTATAGTTCAACAATATATATTGATATGCGATGAAAATATCATATTACAGACAATTGTGTGTTAAACGAAGGTAGGTTTATCTTTAAAGTGACACATATGGCATGTATCCATAGGGGGGGGGGGGGGGGTGTTAAAATCCCCACTTTTACCCCCAAATTACTGTTTTGGGGGTTTTGACCCCTCCCCCCAGCCCCTTTTACACTTGTAGCCGGTCTCGATACCACATTATAGCGGTCTTGACCGTCGTTACCATTGGTCTCGGTCTCGAAAATGTAGAAGGATCCCGGCCTCCGCCTCGAAAATTTTGAAGGAACCTGGTCTCGGCCTCGAAAATTGTGATAGTACTCAGCCTCAGATTACAACATTTTCCACCCCCCCCCCCCCCACCCCCCCCCCCCCCCCCCCCCACTACTTACACGATTCTCAACCAATGGTCTCGGTCTCGGCCTCGAACATTTTTGTCCGGTCCTGGTCTCGTCCTTGAACATTTTCGACTGATCGTAGTCTTTGTCACGAAAATTCTTGACCGATCCTGGTCTCGGTCTCGAAAATTGTGAAGCTACTCGGCCTCAAAAAATGTTGACCGGTCCTGGTCTCGGCCTCGAAAATTGTTAAGGTACTTGGTCTCGGCTTCGAAAATTGTCTACGGACAGCCCCCCCCCCCCCCCCCCCCCCCCCCTTGACAAAATCCTGGTACGCCACGGCATGTATTGATGTTGGCATATTGGCCTATCCACTGTAGCTCGCGTATCATTTAGCATCTAATTCATGTTACGTTATCTCCATTGTATACTCCGCACAAAAAGAAACTGGAAACTTGTTTAAGTTGAAATATTTAATATTTATGTGCGACAGAGTGTACATTATCATATATCACCTAACAATCAGTTAACAATAGTAATGTCTGTTTTCAAAAATAGCAAAAACAATGGATGGCCGCACCATTCGACTGCAATGAGTTAGCGTCTTCCTTGAAACAAGACGTGCGGGACAAGTGTTTTATGACACCATTCAATCTTATTGTCAAAAACACACACCAAAAATACTAATTTTCCAATAAAACAGGGCCAGGTTATGAGAACATCAACATATTGGTCTGTTTTTGAAGCATACATCTTTTCTGTTTCATGTGTCCCTTGTAATTTCAACTATAGTTACCTAGAGAAGTGACATGTTAGAGACTGCCCAAATGGTTGACCAAGGGTGACATCAAATTGTGAAGATCTTTAGACTACGGTAGAATTCTTGAGAAAAATTTATACCAAGTTTCATGCTGAAATAAGGGCACAAATTGTAGTTTCGACGAATAAATTTACACCTTTTCTATTGAGATGAAACTAAAAAAAGATCACAATTGTAATAAAATAATTATGCTACGTCATGAATATAGCGTTTATATCATGCTTTTCAACATTTAAATGGTTGAATGGATGTTCCATTTTTGCTATTTTTGAAAACAGACCTTGTGGTGGTTAATTGACCGTGACAAGTCAAGCATGAATGATTTATCCTGGATTCTATGCTAATATTGAAGAGGGTTATTTTATCATTAATTTGATATACAATAACATATATTTTATCGTTACAAAATATGAGATATGTTGTCTTAAATAAGTGTCCAGTTTCTTTTTGTGCGGAGTATATTATGGCTGATTTTATCGACAAGGATTTAGTAGGTGTGCATTTTCTAGACAAAACAAATAAGACCGACAAATAGGTCGGTAACCCGCGTTACGAAAAAGGGGCTTGGCAAAATTGAGTTCGTAACTCTGGTCAAATATTTTATGTGCTATTTTGACAGTTGTATAATGTGTCCTAGGGAGTAAATATTGAAGCATTTCCCAAATCATTTTTGAATACATTACAGGGATGCATACGTATCATTAATTCGCCTTATATTTTGTCCGTAGGTTGTGTTCTATTAACAAATATATTTTAAGGGCACTAGACACATGTTGTGTTATTCAATACGGAAAATACCACACATTGAAACAATGAAGAATATTTCGAAAAAAATACAGATTAGTCCCATGGTCGAAGTGTCATGTATGTTTTCAGTTGCTCCTATAAGGAGACGCCCGACAACTAAAACACGTCCTGTGAAATGAAAGATATAATAGAAAATGCTTTATGAACAAATAATCAAGAACAAAACAACAAGATTTGATATAGAGCTAATTAGTCTTGTTCCGTTCTTGTTCACTTGTTCACCGTAAAAATGCCGAAATAAACTATTGTAATTGAACATGTTGAAGTGAACCACATGGGCCAATATTCATGAAAGCACGCTAGCTTAGGTGCATGCTAAGTGGGTGACGTGGCTAGGTCAAGGGTAAGGGTTACATTATGTGCATCACATTTTCTGCTATAACTAAGGTACCTAAGACTTGCCCAGCTAAACCTATTTGGTGACTAGGAAAACTACTTGATGCTCACATAATTGTATCATTTGAAAAAACCGAACACAAAAAGTAACTACCCCCCATTAACCCGTTCCCTACTAGTTTATGAAATCCCCATAGACTTTGTACACAACCCACTCGGTTCCCGTGGTCAAGGGGTTAACAACTGCTCATAATAAAAAAAACGACAATTAGAGGTAACCATTAATTAATGGTTGAGTAAGTTAACATAAAAGAGAAATTGTCATAATTCAAAATTCGCAAACGTAGTACTATCATAGCAGTTTTTGACTTTTGAATTGGGTCATAGTTACTTGTTGTGTTCGGTTTACACTAAGTGCACGTGGAACTTAGCAAGCGGGGCTTTATGCATCATGGGCCCTGGACAGAAAAGCCACTGAACATGAGGAACAAGGTTGAAATACTCCTTGGCCCGTAGGCGTATCATCTCTCGAGAGTTAAATGTAAAGTCATATTTAGTTTGTCCCTGCCATAAAAGAAGCACTATTGGTCATTACAATCGTGCTATGTGTTAGCATATTCATTCCATATACCAATGCTTGAAATTAACTTCTTCGTTTTTTGGGGTGTCCCAGTCGGGCCAGTAAAAACTTACTTTTCCAAATGTATTTCACTCTCAATGACAAAAGATGCAAATTAAAGTACCGACATGAAACTCAAATGAAGCGTCAAGTAAACCAAGTATAGAATTGTATCCAGGGTTCAAGTTAACCCGCATTTTGTTAAATTGATTTGTTCGCTTTACATTTTGCCCCAAAGTGATATTTGAGACTTCAATCATATACCAATATCATTGTAAGATTCTTAAGAATAATATGTGGGAATTTCATATAGAAATGAACTAATAATAATGTTTACCTAGTGAATAAAGAGTATATCGATGTCTCATTTCATCCCGATCGTTCGCGTGAAGTATCCGTATTCGAATATTATGAAGGATATAGTATCAGAATTCGGATACTCTTGACTATGGTCGAAGGGAAACATTTGAACAAAATCAGAACTAATTTCATGTTTTTGTTATCATTAGCCAAACAACATGGTACGAGAGAAGTGTAGAAGCTCCGAGTGATTTTGGTTGAATTTTTGCAAAGTTATTGCTGTTTTTTTTTTACAGATCCGTGGATTTCTGATAATGAGTGCATCTCTTGCGGTCAATCTGCTCATGAATGGTAAATACGATTAGTTAATGCTTGTAAATTGGATTAACCATACACCTACCAGCAGTATGTATATGGACTACTAACAATAAGGGCTGGTTCGTGGATTAATGCAATACGTGTTTTATTGGTTTTATGAAATGGTTTTCTAAGATCATGTTGACCAAAATGATGCAATATGACATTAAAAGTATTGTTAAATGATAACTTTTTATAGCATAACATCGTTTGACATGGAAGTTGTAACATTAAACCAAAAAGAAGCCTTGCATTATAACTATAGCGCTTCTCACATGATGCGCAGCGAGCTTCGAACGATATAAGTCACCACCATTACTATTATAAGTATTTTAACTCATGGTACCGGTTCCGGTTTTCCGAATTTCTTTTTGTTATAAATCTATTTATAATTGAAGTGTAGGGGTTTGAGTTTTCTCCAAATGAGATTTTAACTGAGTACGAAGGTAGTGCAATATTAGCAAACATCATACAATTATAGTTTTTCTGATCACTTTTCGGTTGTATGACACATGGAATGTTGGGGTATTACTTACTGGACATAATCAGATTACAGAAATACATATTTTATTAAACCCTTCGTCCATTTGTGCACATGTCAACAAAGTTGACTAGGTTCCTCTAAAATGTAATTGTTACTGTTAAAGGCCCAGAGGTCTTTTCATCAGAGGACCACGTGATAACATCCTGCTGTAAGGATGGGTACCGTAACGGTCTCACATACACCCTACCCATGCGGGTCGTATGGGTTTATTGAAGACAGTAACCATGGCAAATCGAAAAATATGTAATTAAATACAATAGAATAGTTAATAAAATGGTGGCTACGGTCTCATAACTACACCCTACCCATGTGGCCGTGTAGGCTGCAGTTGAAGTCGTTAACCAACTACACTCTACGTACCATGCTGCCTTACGGGCTAGATGAAGACGGTATCCATGGCAGTACAAAATATGATATAATATGGTGCAATAGTAGGTAAATATAACAGGGCATGTCCAAGTTATTTTGTAGCTGTAACGCGTGGGACATTTGAGGGAATAAGATATCTTAACTCTTATAAGAAACACTTTTTTTTATTCTTTGGAGCAAATTTTGTCAAAACGCCAAAAAATAAATTGAAATCACCCATGCATTAAAGAGGTATTATAAACATTAATGAAATGTTAAACTGTTTCAATTTTTCGAAAGATAAACTCTTACTCTCTAGTATAAAACATTCCTATTCCATTATGTATCTGTAGTGATGATGAAATAACATGACAAACATAGCAGTTTGAGAGCGCTTCGTCACCAAAAAACGTAAACCGATCTAATCATGATAATGATATGCATATGACCCCGTGACGTCATAACCAGGAGTCAGCACAACTAGCGCAAGCGAGGTCATAATAATATTCGCGCGCCTGAGCCTAAAATACCGTTAAAAAATCCACAAAATTGCCCAATGTTTGTGTAAAAGTACATATTTTACCGTATGAGTGGTTATTTTTAGCGAAATTATCGACTTGTTTGACAAATTGATCAACGCAAATTGAACATGTGCATCGAAAAAAAAACCCCTACGGAACACGCACTAGAAGGTCTGCCAGAGTTTCGGCAGGCCCCGCGCTGCGAGAGAGGTAGCTAGCTAGCGCGCCAAGCCGTTTGTAAGTTGCACTCTTAAAAAGTGCCGAAAAGGAACGAAAATGCAAGATTATCACGATCGCACCTATTCTAGACTTTCTCTTATTTTACTTACATGTTTGCAAGGCTTTTAAAACAAATACGAGAACAATTACCTGCAAAAACGGCAAAAAAAAGCTGATAATCTCCTGTTAATTTCCTTACTCGCTCGGACCAGGTGAACTGAACCTAGCGCAGGTTTGTTGCCAATTTGCAAACGGGCCGGCGTAGACTACACTACACGTTATATGATATCGCAGCCCAGAAATTGGCAACGATCACAAACGATCTGATTTTCGGCTATGTTCAATCGCAGCTCGCGTAACAACTAACAAGCGCTTGATTTGTTTTGAATGTTTTACTCGGTTTTACTTCAGGAAAAGTCATATTTTGCTAAAAACTGAGGTAATACTGAATATTGTGTAACTATATTTCCGTAAATATTGTTTCATAAATCCAGCAAAGTATCGATACTTGTAATTTTATTGCCGTATAAAAAGATGAATTTGAGTGCGAAACACTGCATTTTTGCAGACCGGTTTATGAGATTCGATCGATGAAGCCGCTGCGGAGTGCCGGAGCAGCTGCAGTCCAGCTCAGCTCAGCTGCCTGTGCTGGCGGCTGCGCCCGCGCGCGGGCGGCCGCCCGGACGACCGGGCGAGGGCTGAGTGGGTATATCCTAAAATCATATCGGAGATTTCATTGTCTCCTCGAAGCGATTTAAGAGTGAGGATGCGCCTTTATTTGGCAATGATATTTGTTGTATTTGTGGAGACAAATAATCAAAAGGAATTATGAAAATGGTGTCTGCAAATATGCCTCAAAACCGGGAAATTGCCCCCTCTGACAAGTGACCCCTGTATGCCCCTGTCCATGCCCAGCCAATGTGTTCCTTGTTATGACGTCACACAAATTACCGTGACCTTTCCTTTTTCTAAAACATCGATTTTGGGAATTCCCCCAAAATGCTTTTTTTTTTACTTTTTTTTTTTAACAGTTATTCGTAAACACTAATTTGTTATCATTTATATGTCAGCTTTTTGATGTTAAAATATGAACTCAAATTGGAATGATTTATAATACCTCTTTAAAAGGACCCAGCTAGCCACCTGACGTTGGGCCGATGTCGGAATTTGGTTGCCGGATGTCGGCATATCGCCGTTGGCTCGAGGTTAAAATGTCCGCCAGCCCAACATCGTCACGACGTCATTTTTGTGATATATTGGCATAAGGTCACATTCGCATACTGTGTTGAATTGCTGGTCGCCCAATCAAGCTTTGTTTAAACATATTCAAACGGATGCTAACGCGATTGACTGCAGTTCACTTCTGGGTGTGGATCTCATATCGTATCGGCAGAACATCTATCCATAAAATGGCAAGTTATGTGAAAGTTTAAGCAATGTAACAACAAATGATTCTTTAAATGGTATTTTTACGCTTTGATATTTATGTTTAAATATTGTTTCATTATATTATACATTATTGTATTATTTTGTAGGTATATTCATTTTCTTTTGTCTCGTTCTCATTATTATTATTGTTCTTCTTCTCCTGTTTCTTCTTCTTCTTCTTCTTCTTCTTCTTCTTCTTCTTCTTCTTCTTCTTCTTCTTCTTCTTCTTCTTCTTCTTCTTCTTCTTCTTCTTCTTCTTCTTCTTCTTCTTCTTCTTCTTCTTCTTCTTCTTCTTCTTCTTCTTCTTCTTCTTCTTCTTCTTCTTCTTCTTCTTCTTCTTCTTCTTCTTCTTCTTCTTCTTCTTCTTCTTCTTCTTCTTCTTCTTCTTCTTCTTCTTCTTCTTCTTCTTCTTCTTTTTTGGGTAAGACGTTGTTTTGAAGAGCTCTTGGTTTTTGTGTGTTTTTTCTTTTTTTCTGACCGGTTGGTCATTTTGGTTTATGTTAGGTTTTTGGTGACCGTTATAGGCACCGTACTGTATATCCAGTCCACCCTTTTAACGTACTGTTTTTAGTATTTTGACTGTTTTTTATTTCATTTGGTGAGGTGTATGTGTCGGCCAGTATGGCCAGCGCTGCGGGGCAGCTTGCTCCCCCAGAGTTGCCCGGGACGAGCGGTGTGAGGAATGGTCCCTCTCCGCCCGTGGTCCCCCTGGCTACCCAAGCGAGCCCGTCTGTTGTTAGTCGTAAAAATGGGGTCTCATTTAATGCACAATCGGACATTCCGATCCATAGTTACGTTCGTTCGTTCACAGCGACTACGCCACCCAGCTGCATTGCCTCGGCATCTAGGATTAGTAACAATCGAATTGCTATTTATCTTAACTCGAAAGAGGCATTTGCTGCTGCAGTCTCTCTCGGTTTTTCGCATAATGGCGCCTTTGTTGAGGTCACTCCGCTGGTATTGCCCTCAACTCGATTAACGCTGTCCAATGTCTATCCCGAAATACCCAATCATGTTATTGTCCAGCACATTACTCCCTTTTGCAAGGTTGTTTCTCCTATCCGTGCAAAACCTCTTGGTTTCAAAGACAAAGACTTTGCCCACATTCTATCATTTCGTCGGCAAGTCCAAGTAATGATTCAGCCTAACATTACCCCCCCTTCACACATAAGCTTTGCTTATAATGGAGCTAATTATCGCATCTTTGTGTCAACAGAAGCGGTGCGCTGTTTTGAATGCGGGGAGGTGGGGCATGTCAGTCGGGTGTGCAAGAAGAGGCTGACTCAGGTTGAGTCCCGCCTTGGTGATAGGGGTAAATCGGGCCCCAATCATCGCCCCAAGTCCTCTGGTCCCACCCTCCAACCCCAACCCATACCCCACCCCCCTCCCCAACCCCAATCTGTTCCGACCTCTCACACTGATGAAACGGCCTCTACTGGTAATACATCGACGGGTCTTCTTGCACCCCAGTCCTCTGTGTGGGGTACACCGCCGGAGCCCACGAGACTTTTTTCGGAAGTTGTTGCAAAAAGGAAACCGTCCCCCATTGCCCCCTCCAAAGACATTTCACGTCTCACACCCCTTTCCTCTCCAAGCCGTCCTAGAAAGATGTCAAAATTAGTGCCAACCCTCTCTACGCCGAGCACATCTCCGTCGAAGCCGTTATCGGTTTCGCCTCGCCCTTCCTTGGTTTTTCCTCCCCCTCAGTCACCCTCCTCTCACTCTCCACAGCTGCCCGACCCACTCTCACCCTCCCATTCCCTTGGTCCTGTTTCAGACTCCCAATCTCCCGTTCCCCTGCCTACTCAGACTGTGGCACAATTGTCTCCCACCCGTAACACTTTACGGACTTCTAATCCTCCTTCACCCGTCCCCTCATCCCCTGCTTCCACTGACTGCCCGATGTGGGAAGACACGGCTACCTCTGATGATGATTCTGTTGATTGGGCGTCTTCATTCCCCTCTAGCCAAGGCCCTCTCACAAACAAGGACTTACTTAATTTTGTGAGAGTAGTTAAAGCCAGAAAAAAACCTCTCGAGGTGGCCAGGAAATTCACGCCGAACATTTCTGGTTTGATTAAGCAGTTAAGACCTTTGAGGAACTCCCCCCTCTTTAAGAAAAGCACACAACAGAGGGTTCAAAAGTTAATAAAGAAATTGGAGGACGAGATGTGATTAGCTTGATATGATGATTTTATTAGGACATGCTTTACTTTTGTTTTTGTTTTCCCTTTTCCCCTTACTTTCGATGACTTTGTCTTTACTTTCTCTTAACACTGGAGGCTGTTCTTCTCCTTTAAAGAACGCCTCCATCTCCTCCTATGTTGATAATTTTGCCTTTGATTCAAATATTATTTTTTTGCAAGAAACTAACAACCTTTCTCAAAGCTCTTCTTGCTGGTCTTCTTGGCCTTCTTTCACCCCTATATGTTCGCCTGGTCGCTCGCGTGGATCAGGGGTAGCAATCCTTTTAAAGAAGGGATGTGTTGATGTTCTTGATTCGTTAGTTTTGTTTGATGGTTATATTTTGTATACTTTAGTTCAAGTTGATGATTTTGTATTTCACCTTTATAATGTTTTAATTCCTCAGGCTGATGATACGGCTATGCGTGCTTTGAATTCTCTTGGGACTCATGTGAAGTCTCGCACGAATGGTGAAATTATCATTGGCGGTGACTTTAATTGCACTTTAAATCCCGCTTTTGATAGACTAAGTATGCCTTTTGAACATAGGCCTTCTATTGTCTCTGCTTTGAAGCTTATTATTGATAGCTCTGCTTTGTATGATGCTTGGCGACGCATGCATCCCGAGGAAAGGAAGTTTTCTTGGCTTAGGAATAATCCCATTAGTATTCATGGGGTTTCTAAAGCTAGACTAGATCGGTTTTATGTCCCTTTTGGTTTAATGTCTTATGTAAAGTCATCATGCATCATACCTTGCTCTCTCTCTGACCACGATGCTGTTATTTTGAAAGTTAAGTGTTCTCCGCAGAATCAGAGGAGTGCTTTCTGGCACTTAAATAATTCATTTCTTGAGGATAAGAATTATTTGGATATTATTACTCAATTTTGGTTGGATTGGCGGAGCCAAAAGTCGGATTTTAGTGATATTTTGTTATGGTGGGATATTGGCAAATCCCACCTTAAATCTCTTTCAAAGATGTTTGGTTCTAAGCTGGCTTGTGAGAAGAGAGAGGCGTTATTAAATATTAATAAAGTTATTGATGAGCTCCAGTCTGAGTCTTTTTTCACACCTGATATTCAGCATGCTCTTGCTGAGCAGAGGCGTGAACTAAATGAGCTCATTAGGTGCCAAGCCAAGGGTGCCCTTATTAGGTCCCGTTTTAAATGTGCTAATGAGACTGACACAAGCTCTTCCTTCTTTTTTAGTCTTGAGAAGTCTAACTCTTCTTCTAAAACGATTTCTAACATTCGCCTTTCCTCTGGTGTTATCACAGAAGATCAGGGACACATTAAGGCTCATGTGAGAGACTTTTATAAAAGCCTATACAGCCCTGTCCCCACTAATGAAACTTCTTGTGATGATATTTTGCAAAATTTGAAGAGACTAGATTCGCAAGTGGCTGTAGATCTTGATAACCCGTTAACACTTGATGAACTTGACGTTGCTGTTATGCAGCTCGGTACAAACAAGTCACCGGGTCTTGATGGCTTATCTTCTGAGTTTTATCAAACTTTTTGGCCGCTTTTGAAAGACGACTTTTTTTCCGTCTTACAATTTGCCTTGGGTACTGGGCGACTTCCATATTCGTTTCGTAGGGGCATAATTACACTCATCCCTAAAAAGGGAGACTTGGCGGATATTTCTAATTGGCGTCCTGTCTCGCTCCTTAATAATGATTATAAGATTTTTGCAAAAGTGCTTGCTAATAGGTTGAAGCTTGTAATTGGTGATATTGTTGGTGTTGACCAGTCGTACTGCGTACCTGGTCGCACAATTTATGATAATTTGAATTTGATTCGAGATGTGATTAATTTTGCTAATACCAAAAATACTCCTCTTGCTGTAGTTAATTTAGATCAGAGGAAAGCCTTTGATAATGTTGATCATAATTATTTATTTAAATCGATGCGTGCTATGGGCATCGGTGAATCCTTCATTTCTTGTGTTAAACTTTTATATAATGATGCTGAGGGTTTAGTTAAGGTTTGTGGATCACTGACGGCTCCTTTTCCTTTTCGAAAGGGCATCCGTCAGGGCTGCCCTCTGTCGGGCTTACTCTACTCCTTGGCTATTGAACCTTTTATAAATATGCTTAGAGTAAAATTAGATACAATGAGCTTTTTGTTACCTAACAGTAATAAGTTCTGTTCAGTGTCTGCTTACGCGGATGACATTTCTATTTTTGTAACAAACGATTCTGGTTTTGATGTTATAGATAATGTTTATATGGTGTTCAGCAGTTCTTCTGCTGCTGGTCTTAATTTTGTGAAATCCCAAGGCCTTTGGTCTGGGTCTTGGTCCAGACGGATAGACAGGCCTCTCGGGTTCTCATGGAACAATGATGGTATGGTCTGTCTTGGAGTTTACCTGGGGAATAATATTAGTTATGTAAATAAGAATTGGGTAAGTTGTAAAGAAAAATTGAGTAAAACTCTTTCTCGTTGGAATTCACTCTCAGACGGCTTTTTGGTTTTCCCTGCACGACTCTTCGCATGTGGAATCAAACTTGTCCAACATACTATCAATCTGACCGACGGCAGCTGGAAGTATGCTGATGACTTTATAACACACGCTATCTTACGTTTTCCTTCACGGCGTCTCTTGGACCTTGAGCTTGCTCGCCTACATCTTGCTCTATCAGCCACTTGTCCTGAACTTTTCTCCGCTAGTGGACTTCGACGCTCGGTCGTTCATCTTCTTTCGGACATTTCTTTGCCTCGTCCGTTTATTGTGAAGACCAGTGACAATATAGACATGCTTACAATACCTTCTAAGAAACTGTATTGTATCTTCAACCGCTCGACTAACTCTCTGCCTACAACGTCACACACACATTGGCATGACGTTGACGCTCTCTCGCTGTCCTCGTGCATTAACTGGACGGAGGTTTATCAGCTTCCCTCGGCCAAGAAAGATGGTGATGTCCAGTACAAGCTTCTACACAACGTTCTTCCCTCTCTCGCCGTTCTTCACCACCTTAACCCTGATATTCCGTCTTCGTGTGGTTGGTGTGGGGAGAAAGGAACTATCACACATTTATTCATCCGATGTCCCCTTATCCAGCCGTCCTTGGACCTTCTTCATCGTCTCATCGCTTGCCTTCTTCCGACCGTCAAGATTGACTTTGAACTCTATTGGGCTCTGGTTCCACATGCGCGGGGTCGTTGCAGGGAGGCAGTCCGTCTTTCTAATTTTTTGATTATAGGTTTGAAAAGTACATGACCCTATTTCCTTTTGGGTACTCAGGATTAAAAGTAAAATCTTGTTGGAATATGAATTTTATAAATTGCATAATAATTTGGTTGCTTTTAATAAGCGTTGGTCTTGCAATGATGCAATTTTTCTTGTTAATGGCGACAGGTTTACATGGTTGATTTAAAATGTAGGTTTTGTGCCTTTTTCTATTGTGTTACTTGGCCTTTTTGTTTGTTTGCTGTATTAATTACTTTTCATGTTAAACATCGTTTGTGCTGGTTTGATATACAGTTTAAGGTTCTTTATTTTTTTGCTTAAACACACAAAATATTTTTCAGGTTCTTTTGAGCTTCCTTGACAATTGTTTTACTTGTATTTGTTGTACTTGCTTACTTTATCTATTCTATTCTATTCTGTACTTTGCTTTTATTGTAAACATTTGACTTTGATGATATTATTAATTTTGTAAATAAAGTTATCCTTTGAAAAGTCAAAGTCTTCTTCTTCTTCTTCTTCTTCTTCTTATTCTTCAGTAGTAGTAGTAGTAGTAGTTGTAGTAGTAGTAGTAGTAGTAGTAGTAGTAGTAGTAGTAGTAGTAGTAGTAGTAGTAGTAGTAGTAGTAGTAGTAGTAGTAATAGTAGTAGTAGTAGTATAGTAGTAGTAGTAGTAGTAGTAGTAGTAGTAGTAGTGGTAGTAGTATGATTTTGTAACCCCATAGACTTTGTAAATATCACACCACGTTCCCGTACACAAGGGGTTAATAGCATCATCACCGAAATAATCAGTACATTAATGACTATTTGAATTATTTATATATACACACTATGAATGAAAAGAACATGTTACAATTGTATGTGACGTATTGTATAGTTATATCAATAATGATATGTATAGTATACATTAAGGGGACACCTTTGTGAGTTCCAAGAGAGGGAAGAGGAGAGAAGATCTGAGAGAGGATAATGAGTAAAAAACGATTCGTTGATTTGTTTCGTATATCAGTATAGAGCCCCCTGCAAAACGAGTATATAAGTGTGTGGGGCGGGGTGTCGTACCAGAGCACCCACATTCAATATAAGGTGAACTCACATAGATCCGTTCAATCCGGTAGCCCCTGATAAGTGTTTGTGGGGGTGGGGGGCATCATGCAGGAACCCTCAAGTTACATATGAGGAAAATACCAATTGTTCGGTATACATGGCTTCCCCATCTATCTATCTATCTATCAGGCTATAGTTTATCCAGACGCTTTATTCCTCGGACTATTATTGTATGTATACAATAAAAACCGATATATATCTATCTATCTTTCTAATGCAACTTCTAAGATGCACACGAACGAAATACGGTATCATCTATAGAGTCGTCAAGTGTGACGTCATCACAAACCTATTCTTAGAATTTCCAAATTTGAAATTCAGTTTCCGAAAGAGCATCAAAAATAATGTCCAAATGTTGAAAAACATTCGAATATGTTTAGTATTGGCTGAGATATGCCCTTCCGAATGAATGTATTTCAATAGGAAATCACTGTTTTTTAAATGCTTTTTTGGAGAAAAAAAAACAAGTTCAAATTAAGAAATTCTAAAAATAAATGTGTATGATGGCACAGTTTTGGTACTCTATAGAACATGCCGACACAGAAAAGGAGTTGAAAATCTAAAATATTTCGAATAATATATCCGTTTCCATCTTTCTACATTTACATGAATGAGGGATATAAAATAACCAGGTTTGTTCAAGGGGGGTAGGGAAAACAAAATGGTATCCAGACAACAACACCCCCCCCCCCCCCCCCTCCTCTTATGTACCCTTATAAACGGGAATTCGGTGAAAATCAGTGATAGAAATATGGTTAATTATGGCAGCACGGAGATCAATTGTATATTTAAGTTGTCTGGTTATTCCTGGGGCTCGGCCCCCTGACCCTGGACAGGTGCTCATGAACGAATCATTACATTCTGTACATCAGCACTTAAGGTCTCCTCGCCGATATAATACAACCTTTGAGAAAAGAATGAGACCATTGTCTTATTTCATAACATAATGAAAGGTTTTGATTGGTGTGGCAAAATCGGTACAGCGCGTGCTTTCTGATCGTGAGACCCCGAGTTCGAACCCTGCCCACTCCGTTTGCCCTTTAGCAAGGCATTTAATCCACATTGCTGCTCTCTACCAAGGTGTATAAATGGGTACCTGGTCTGGTGAACATTAGCTTGGTGCACCTATAGGGTTGTTCGCCGCTAGTATGCTCCCCGGGGAGTTGAGAATGTGTACAAGATAATTGTGCGGGTCTGAACTGTACCAAATGACCAGAGATAATGACCTGCGCTTTGAGCACCTTATTAGGTGGATATTGCGCAATATAAATATTCAATATTATGTTATTAAATCCAAAGCTCACATGGCCCCCTAGGCCCGCGGTAGGACGTGTATTAAGGGAGTAGCAACGCCCCGCTTGTCCTGAACCACTATACGATACTATAATATCGTTCAGTAGGTCCTAAGAAGGCTCTGTGCCCAAAATGGCTCATGTATCTGCCGATACATTCACTAAGCCACAGGGATCAAGTAACTTATTGACATGTGGAAAAGCTGAAGAAACGTTCATCAAATGTGTATTTCTGTAATCGGATATGTCCATTGAGTGATGAGTGAAAATTTCATGGTAAATGAGTGTTATACATATGACCGAGTAATGAGCGAAAATGCAAAGTGATATTCACTATAAACTCATAGCACTGAATTTGCACACATTTTAGATTATCCACTAGATAATTTTAACCATAAGTATCTTGTTAACGGAAGAAAAATACGGGAAACCAAAACCTGTTTCACGCGTCTATTGCTAAACCAAATACAACAAGTTATGTTACAACAACACTACGAGGCCCCGGAAATATGACGCCCCGGAAGGGACATGAACAAAATAATAATTCTTTGTTTTCCGAATGTATTTGTATTTATTTATTTTGTTCTACATTTTTTGGTTCAAATTTATTAATTTGTATTCATTTTTTTTCTCCAAATATATACATTTTGTTCAAAATGTATTTTGTTTACTTTTTGATATTATTTTAGATGTCTATCTGGTCGATTCCAACGAAAAGTGTACACGGCCAGATTTGTAGGTTCGAATTTCAAACTGCTTTGATTATTTAATCCGTTTTCACAGGTTAAGTAGACATGTCAAACAATTACAGAAAAAAAGTTTCATCCCTAATCTTTCCGAACGGCCAAGTAATGGCCCGGAGAAGATCTGCTATCATGCAAATATGTACTTGTATTCCATTTATAAGATGCCAATCATGGAATAAATTCACACATTGCGTTTTACTTTTATTTTTATTTTTTAAATTTAAATTTTGTATTAGTGTGTTGAGATTCTTTTTTCTTATTTTCTAGTATTCTAAAGAGTGCAAATATTGCCCTTTCAAAAATCTCGAACTTAGGTTTGTGCGCATAAATATGATGCATATACAATGGACTTAAAGTATTCGTAGTTAACATATAATTTACTGTATACGTAGGTAACAAAAACTTAGTCCACAGTGACTGTCAATATATAGATGGTGATAGTGTTATACGATCACATAAATGTTCTAACAATCAATTTTTTTTGGAAAAAAATATTCTTCAAAGAGATCTAGTAAATTTGATGACATGTGCAAAAAGTGATGAATGGTTGAAACAATGTGTATTGTTGTGCTATGTTAGGTCCACGGAGTAATGTGTGAAAATGTCACGTTAAATGGCTATTACCTAGCCGAGTAATGAGCGAAAATGCAAAATGATATTCACTAACTCATTGCACTGACTTTGTACACGATGATGACTATCCAGTGGATAGTTAAACATCCGAACACTTCTATCTCAAATATCTTTTAGCGATAGGAAAATTCGAAAAAACGAAACTTATCCCATGCTTCTATTGTTGATACGAATACAACAAGGTATGAGAGAACCGTTACAGAGTTCCAATTAAGTTTTGAGGATTTTGACAATATTACTAGATCCCTTTAAGATTTACATTGACATTATAAGTGGTGTCCTGAAAAAATGATATATATTCAAATGTTAAAATGTGAGCATTTTAACCAGATAATTTGAATTTGTAATGTTGATCAATTGTATCCACACGATTGAAAAGGCAAACACTTTGTTAAAAAGTGTATAATCTGGAATTGGTAAGTAAAGGATACATTTAGCCTAAATTTTAGGTAATAACAAAGCGAATATACTAGTGCATTCGTAGGTAGCATTTGTGCATATATCTCAAGAGATCTGTAGTTAGTGTAGCCAAAGTTAATTACTGTATTTGGACTATGTCATCTTTAAAACAATCACACACACATCAATCTTGTATTTAATGTATTCCTTTCAGTGAAGAAAACGTAATGGAGACGATTTTAGGCATGACTACTCACGAAAGCTTATGCGTATGCATGAATTCGTCTGCACTTATTCGGAATTTGAAAGACCGATACCAACGAATATGCAGCAACGCGTGCATTTTAATGACCCTTAATGAATTCGATTGAAAAAAGTGTCAAATTCAGCGGGAAAACCTATAATTACCACATTATTAAAGGTCACAGATGACTGGCTAAGCGCGCTAGATCGCGGAATGTATAATAGTGCTGCCTTAATTGATTTACGAAATGCGTTCGACATCATTAAGCCATCCCTTTTATTGAATAAGTTATCTAGTAATGGTGTATCAAATGCTTGTTTGCCGTGGTTTAGTAGCTATCTGACTGGTCTTCGGATAAGTACGCTTTTTAATTCTTCAACCTCAGCAGAAATGAATATAGACTATGGTGTCCTGACTACGGTCTGTATGTTATTTGGTTCTAATAAGATGTTACATAAATGTAATCATTAAATGATAAGGAAATACGAAATGCACAGTCTAGAAAGTACCTTTGTATGATACTTGATTCAAATTTAAAGTGTAATCTACACATTGAAAATATTTGTATTCAAATTAGTAAATTGATAGGTCTTTTATCTCGTTTGCGATATACTACTAACTTACATAACTTGAAAACTGTGTATAATGCAATGATTATCCCAATATTTGATTAAACACTGATTTAATGCAGAAACTCAAAAACAGAGCTTGCCAAATTATATTAGGGACTAGCCTTAATATACATATGTCAATTATAGATTTGCATGAGCAGCAAGGCGAAGTTTTCATTTATATTCGATGGTATATAAGGCAACACATGATTTAACTCTACCTTATTTAAAAAGATCCTTTGAATTTAGTTATTATACTTACTCACTAATATCAAACGGAAAATTATTTTTACCAAAACACAAAACAGAATTTCTTAAACACTTAAAAGTGTATGGGGATGGGGTGTCGTACCAGAGCCCCCACACTTAATATAAGGTGAAATCATTATAGATCCGTTCAATCCAGTAGTAGTAGTAGTAGAAGTAGTAGTAGTAGCAGTAGTAGTAGTAGTAGTAGTGGTAGTAGTAGTAGTAGTAGTAGTAGTAGTAGTAGTAGTAGTAGTAGTAGTAGTAGTAGTAGTAGTAGTAGTAGTAGTAGTAGTAGTAGTAGTAGTAGTATAGTAGTAGTAGTAGTAGTAGTAGTAGTAGTAGTAGTAGTAGTAGTAGTAGTAGTAGTAGTAGTAGTAGTAGTAGTAGTAGTAGTAATAGTAGTAGTAGTAGTAGTAGTAGTATGAGTAGTAGTATAGTAGTAGTAGTAGTAAAGTAGTAGTAGTAGTAGTAGTAGTAGTAGTAGTAGTAGCAGTAGTAGTAGTAGTAGTAGCAGCAGTAGTAGTAGTAGTAGTAGTAGTAGTAGTAGTAGTAGTAGTAGTAGTAGTAGTAGTAGTAGTAGTAGTAGTAGTAGTATTAGTAGTAGTAGTAGTAGTAGTAGTATGTAGTAGTAGTAGTAGTAGTAGTAGTAGTAGTAGTAGTAGTAGTAGTAGTAGTAGTAGTAGTAGTAGTAGTAGTAGTAGTAGTAGTAGTAGTAGAAGTAGTAGTAATAATAGTAGTAGTAGTAGTAGTAGTAGTAGGAGTAGGAGTAGTAGTAGTAGTAGTAGTAGTAGTAGTAGTAGTAGTAGTAGTAGTAGTAGTAGTAGTAGTAGTAGTAGAAGTAGTAGTAGTAGTAGTAGTAGTAGTAGTAGTAGTAGTAGTAGTAGTAGTAGTAGTAGTAGTAGTAGTAGTAGTAGTAGTAGTAGTAGCAGTATGATTCTGTAACCTCATAGACTGTGTAAATAGCACACCATGTTTCCGTACACAAGAGGTTAATAGCATTATCATCGAAATAGTCAGTACATTTATGACTATTTGAATTATTGATATTTACACAATATGAATGAAAAGAACATGTTAAACTTGTATGCGACGTATTGCATAGTTATAGTAATAATGATATGTATAGTATACGTTAGGGGAAACCTTTGTGAGTTTCAAGAGTGAGAAGATGTGCGAGAGGATAATGAGTATAAAACAATTCGTAGATTTATTTCGTATATCAGTATATAGGAGCCCCCTGCAAAAATTGTATATAAGTGTGTGGGGCGGGGTGTCGTACCAGAGCCCCTACATTCAATATAAGGAGAAATCACATAGATCCGTTCGATCCAGTAGCCCCTGATAAGTTTTTGTGTGTGTGGGGGGGGGGGGGGGGGGGGGGGGGGGCATCGTGCCGGAACCCTCAAGCTACATATGAGGAAAAGTCCCATTAATGTTCGGTATACATGGTTCCCCTATCTATCTCTCAGACTATAGTTCATCCAGACAATTTAGTCCTCGGACTATTATTGTATGTATACAATAAAAAAACGATATCTATCTATCTATCTATCTATCTATCTATCTATCTATCTATCTATCTATCTATCTATCTATCTATCTATAAAGGGGTAGTACAGTTTTTGGTAAGGCTGAACTTCAGTAACCAAACCTGGACAGTAACATTATAAACTAATAGTTATAACTCTACCATGCTCGAAAGGTATACAAAATTACAAACGACTGAGTAAAAAGCCCGTTATCATTCAAAAAGAGCTATTAAAACACAAGAGGGCGCTTTCTAAAAAAGGCATTGGTTTCAACCATTTTTCATACAAAATTATGGATGTGATGTTTTATTGAAATAATGATTAAATAGAGAGATCATCAACAACTATTTTAAAAACACTTTTGAAAAAATCATGTAATTATTCGGGCCCCAATTAATTATAAGATCAAATATATTTATTGATATTTCAGCCATTTCTGGGTCGATTTTGACCAAATACAGTTTATTCTGCCATTAAAATTGCATGTTCTCTCAAATTTGACACTCAGTTTTTCATTACCTCAAACAAAAATTGTGACGTGCAGCGCCCTCTCTACCAAAACTAAACTACCCCTTTAAGTATTGGCAGAGATATGCCCATCCGAATGAATTTATTTCAAAAGGAAATCACTGCATTTTTGTATAGCTTTTGGGAGGATTTTTTAGCATTTCAAATAAAATATTCATGATTCAAATTGATATCAACGGAAAGCTCAACAACTCTTCTGTATGAAAATGTAAACTTTATCATGATTTTAGTAAAGGGCGGCTGCAGGGAGATGAATGTGGGGGAGCCTCAAAAGTGACCCATTTCAAAACGCTCTGATTTCAAGGCACAACTGAGTCACTATTCATGCGTTTTCAAGTGAATTCTTCTCATTCATGGCCAACTCATTCAAGTCGCATTACATCCTCCACACAATGGTAAAAGACACCGACAACAAATCAGAGCGTTTTGAAATGGGTCACTTTTGAGGCTCCCCCACATTCATCTCCCTGCAGCCGCCCTTTACACAAATCATTATAAATTTCACATTTTCATACAGAAGAGTTGTTGGGCTTTCCGTTGATATCAATTTGAATCATGAATATTTCATTTGAAATGCTAACAAATTTGTTGGTTTTGTTTCTATATTTGTTCATGCAAATTTCTTTCCGGTCCTTAAACTTTACATAGTAATTAGTATGACTAATAACCTATTGCATATTACGGAATATCACTCACGAAAAGGGGAATTAATAAATAAGGGGAACAATCAAACGAGAAACTGCCCTGTCACGCCAAACTTTAGTTCATTGTTATGGTCATGGTCGCCGGGGGCTGCTGCCGAGTTTTAGTCAGTGAATTAGTATTGCAATTAATGACAGGAAACCGTGGTGCGGATTGTTACAATGATCGATCAGAAGAGCGAACATTGAAAGCGATCGGTCGACCGCTCGCTCGATCTTTGAGGATGCTTTCCTGAATGGATACGAACTTTAAAAGCGATTTTCTCCGTTGTTTGACAAAAAGTAGGGGTCTGGTCCGTGTTACAATATCGCGAATTTGCTTGCCTTCTTGAAAAAAAAATAGCAAGTTATACATAATTTTAATTAAGTAACATTGTCCAAATCCTAAAAATCCAATTGGAATATTAGCGGTTCCCTCATACCTTGTTGTATTCATATTAACGATACAAGCATGGGACAGGTTTTGGTTTTTCAAATTTCCCTTTCGTTAAAAAAATATTTACGATTGAAGTGTTCAGATGTTAAATTATCCACTGGACCGCGAAAGTGAGTGCAATGTGTTAGTGAATATCACTTTGCATTTATGCTCATTACTCGGCCATATTATGTCCATTTGACTTTAAATGTTCACACAATACCCGGACATATGAGATAACAACAATATACATTGTACCAACCATTTATCGCTTTTTGCACATGTCAACAAA
This sequence comes from Echinarachnius parma, assembly GCA_037951105.1. Lineage (NCBI taxonomy): Eukaryota > Metazoa > Echinodermata > Echinoidea > Clypeasteroida > Echinarachniidae > Echinarachnius > Echinarachnius parma. Next base: position 350 of record JBAMJV010006837.1, on the reverse strand, counting down.
GTTACTAGATCCATTTAAAGCTAACATCCTTGAGAATTCAAAAACAGTCAACATCTCAAATTGTATAACTCCGACGAAATACTACAAGTGACAGTGGAGGTCACCTATGAGGAGACGTCGGATAACTAAACAAAATCATTTGAAATTAAATAGATCATGATTTATTAACAAATAATCAAAACAAAAAATAATAAGATTTGATATAGAGCCAATCAATTAGTTTGTCGTTCATGTCCATGCACTTCCCCGTTGAAATTCCCAAATAAACCCTCTCATTAAAGTGAACCACCTGGGCCATTATTCATAAAATCCCGCTAGCTTAGTTGTATGCTAAGTCCATTGTGGGTGAC